>VMKM01001342.1:0-152342 GCA_008360985.2 Macquaria ambigua | reverse complement strand
GTTGGGTCTCTGTAAATATAAAGAGTCGGTCTAGACCTGCTCTATATGAAAAAGTGCCCTGAGATAACTTTGTTACGATATGGCGCTATATAAATAAAAATGAATTGAATTGAATTGAAAATGTACTTCCGTTCTATCTGCTGGCTTTTCAGGCTTTTTTTGTAGCTGGATATAATTTGTAGTGTCTTAAAATATTAATGAGGATGGTGATAGTGAGTTACTTGCTACAGTTGCATTTCTAGAATTGATGAAACGGCAAAAACAAAAAAACGAGCGGGTCGAGATGACCAGCTGACTTCGCTATGAGCTGATTGGCTGTTGAAACAGGTGACGTTCTAAAACCAGCCACTGGCAACTTGAAAAGCTGAGTTGCAGGCGACGCCATCAGCCGGCTTGAGTCAAGTTGAGATGGGCCAGTTCACACTGGTGGGCCACCAGGACACCCCTAGTTTGCACATTTTAAGAAACCCAATGACAGAACAATTTAATGATACCGGGCTGAGCAAATAGTGCTCATTTGTATCTTCACTGTATAGTTTTCCACTTTGATATGAGAAACTAGTCTATTAAAGTTCAATAAATAATTAAAACATAATGACATTGTGGCCCTGGGCAGCACGGTGTGGTTAGCACTGTCGCCTCGCAGCAAGAGGGTTCTTGGTTCGAGGATTCTTGGTCCGACTTGGACTGGGTCCACTCTGTGTTTGCATGTTGTGTGTGTTCTCTCTGGGTTCTCTTCCTCCCACCATCCAAAGACATGCAGGTTAGGTTGATTGAAGATTCTAAATTGCCCGTAGGTGTGAGCGTGAATGTTTGTCTGTCTCATGTGTCAGCCCTGTGATTGACTGTACATCAATGTCCAGCCCCCTTCTAAGGATAAGCGGTATAGCTAATGGATGGATGGGCATTGCAGCCAGTAGTAGAGGGGACCAAATTCATGTGAAATTATATTTTTAAACGCAAAACATTAACTTATAATTGTTTTCAGTTTTGTAGTTGATGCATTTAAAGAGGCCATGAGGTCACAACAAGACAGGCATTGTTTGTTTCTAATGTAGAAATTCTAGTACCATTCTGCATGTCTTCCTTGATTCACCATGACCTACAAGCACCATGGAGTGCATGCTTTATTATTGTCTGATGTCATTAAAAGTGCATCAGACTGTTTTTTCAGTTCAACAAAAGCAGTCTGAATTCTGACTTTCTGTTCAGGGTACTACTACTGTGCCAAGTTATAAACATACATACACATACTGTCAAATACTTACTTATAAATTAGAGTTACTTTTTAAAACTTTTTATTACTTACTTAATACACTACATTTAAATAAATCTCTTCCCATTGCTGGGTTCATTTTGTTGTGAGAGAACATGTGATGTAAATCTTTTACCTGTAGGAATCGATGTGTCATCCACAGGCAGGTAGGAGTGAGCAGAGATGGACACTTGATGATCGTAGATATCTGTTGCACCCTACACACACACACACACACAGCAGAGGAACAAAAGTGTTGGGATGACATCAGAGATCTTTCAGTTCATCTTCCAATTTATCCATCCATCCATGCATTCAACACTTTGGTCCTGAGCAACATATCTTGCGAGTCAGACACAATGCAGTCTGTTTTAACTTTAACTAACTTTCTGCCTGTCAGCAAAAGGCTTCTGTTGCTAGTGATTTAGCCACACCTTTGGCCATTTCTGAGTGGAAACTACTGAATTCAGCGACGTAAACAAAAATGTGTACAGAACCCACTGCGGCTCCGACATGATTTAGCCTGGGCTCTATCGCAGACCAGCCATTTTAAAATGTTGCATCTGTAATTCAGCTTTATAGGACTGGTCATTGTCAATTTTACCTGGGGTGCATTTGCACCTTAAAAAGGTCACTTAAAGGACACTTACACCGATCAACCATAACATTATGACCACTGACAGGTGAAGTGAAGAACACTGATTATCTTGTTACAATGGCACCTGTCAGTGGGTGGGATTAGGCAGCAAGTGAACACTGCATCGCAGTTTGTTGCGTATGGGGCTGCGTAGCCGCAGACCGGTCAGGGTGCCCATGCTGACCCCTGTCCACCACCGAAAGTGCCTACAATGGGCACGTGAGCATCAGAACTGGACCACGAAGCAATGGAAGAAGGTGGTCTGGTCTGATGAATCATGTTTTCTTTTACATCATGTGGATGGCCGGGTGCGTGTGCGTCGCTTACCTCGGGATGACATGGCACCAGGATCACTTTGACACGTACCACCTACCTAAACATTGTTGCAGACCAAGTACACCCCTTCATGGAAACGGTATTCCCTAATGGCAGTGGCCTCTTTCATCAGGATCATGCACCCTGCCACACTGCAAAAATGGTTCAGGAATGGTTTGAGGAACACGACAACGAGTTCACGGTGTTGACTTGGCCTCCAAATTGCCCAGATCTCAATCCAATCGAGCATCTGTGGGATGTGCTGGACATATAAGTCCAATCCATGGAGGCCCCACCTCGCAACTTACAGGACTTAAAGGATTTGCTGCTAATGTCTTGGTGCCAGATGCCACAGCACACCTCAGAGGTCTAGTGGAGTCAGGGCTGTTTTGGCGGCAAAAGGGGGACCTACACAATATTAGGCAGGTGGTCATAATGTTATGGCTGATCGGTGTAAATCGTATTTTTTGGATTTGTACATACGTAAGGGCATAACAGAGTGACTCTTTTATGTGCTTTAATAGGTTTTGTAATTCTACGGCATAAGGAAATAAGCCTTATCAGGCTGTAACTTCACAGATAATACTTGTTAAAGAATAAATTCTTGGTTTTGGTATTTGTTTAAAAAAAAAAAACATAAATAACACCAGCTTATCTTTTAATTATCTAGAAGGCATCAACATACCTGTGTCTTCATGTATAAGGCCTTGCTATCTAAGTTGCTGAGATATTTAACATCCTTAGTTGAGTTCAGAGCAAATAACCATGACACCAGATCACATAAGAGGTTGGTTCCTCATACCAACTCTTATACACCTCACTACTGGAATAACCTGCAACACAACTTGAAGTTAGAGACACTCATTCCTCTGAGGGACTTTAAAGTTTTACTAGCTTATATTTTCAGTAATATAATAGTAATAATAGTGATTGTTTGAATTAGTGTGGCTGTGTGTGTATGGGTGTGTGATGATTGTTTTGTGGGAGTGAATTGTGCAGTTGTGATGTGAGGTGTCCTGAATAAATAAAGGCTGCCTGCCTGCCTAAGTAACTAACTCATACACCTTAATTAACTCAACCAACCTCATCTTTCCCCTTGTATTCCTTCCTCTATCTCAGCTTTTCCTCCTTTTGTATTGCCTCTCTCCAGCTTAAATCTCCTTCATTCTACATTAAAGATGATCATACATAATGGTGAATTGAAACAGTGGCCGTCTTTCATATTTCTCTTTCCTCCTGTATTTCTTCCACCTTTTCTACAACAAATACAGCACTGATATATTGGATGATCATACAGCTGATCATGAGCCCTTACCTGTCCAGCCAGGTTGAAGTAGGAGTGGTTGGTGAGATTGATGGGGGTGGTTTTTGTAGACTGCGCTTGGTATTCAACAGTTAGTGTTTCCCCCTGAACACACAACTCAAATCTTACTGAACTGGCATCCACAAACCATTTATTTATATGCAAAATCAATTACAATTCTGGGCTGAAAAACAGTGGACATTTGTGTTTTTTTTTAAGTCTCAAAGTTTTCTAAATTTAATGAAGCAATTAAACAACTGACAACAAAATCAATATGGTATTTTGAAATATATAAGACACATTTCTTCCGGGAAAAAGAGGTCCTCAACATCTATCAAATCTGGGACCTTTTTCCATCCAAGGTTGTTTGGTTTCCAGAGCTCTGTGCTGACCAAACAGGTGGTTTGACTCATCAAACAGAATCATTCATGAGCTAAAACTCTTCAGCCAGATCATCCCAGCCAAAAGCAAACCTCGTTGAAAAATAGAAAAATGTTTGGGAAGCCTTGAGAGTGATCAGCGACAGAGCAGTGAAGTTATGAATCAGTTACCTGTACGGTGTAGGAGACAGAGACCTGAACCTCCCCTGGATAACCCTGGTCCCCATCTGGACTAGTAAGACTCAGCTGTACACCACCTTCCACTGCTGTAGCAAGCCAGATAGCCTGAAGAGACAAACACATACATATACAACTTTAATTTATTTTTGTATAAATATGAACTGTCTGACTTGGACAAATCAGGTGGATATCTTATTTATTTATTTTTATTTATACAGTTTATATTTACAGGGACAACATTTCTCTAAATGTGCCAGTTTAGCCATCTTGGCTAATTCACGATTCTTTAATAACAAAATGAACCCTTATCACAAATCTGTCTATATGTTATGTGTTTAATAATATTAATATTGACCAATATATTGTCATTGGATTTTTCAAACTCAAATATCAATATTGATATTATGGGTATTATGGAGATAGATGTTGTCTGGCCATTCATTATGCTTGCAAAGTCTGGGATACCAAAATAACCTGTCTGGACAGATGCTCATTTCACTTACTGTATTTCTTTTTGTGTTCTTACTAGTGTGAAAATTACAAGCACAAACAGGTACATAATTTAGAACAGACTGCTATGTCTCAGTCAAACCTAATGAAATACTAGGTCAAATTAAGATACTTTGAGTCTGCAGCAACTCATGAATTTATTTACAAACCCTCATTTACCTACAACTGGGTGGTAAAACCTCTGAGAAACAAGTTCAAAGAGGGAAAACAAATGGTATTTTTCCACTCAGGTTCTACAGAAATTGCTATAAGCTTTCAACAAGCTCATTCAAGTTGATGAAACACAAACACATATTCACTTAGTCTTACCTTATTGAAGCCTTGCAGCCCTCCATGCAGTGCATTAGGTCCGTTATTGACATCTAGTTGGAACTCTTTTCCCTCCACTACAAAGCGTCCCTGTGCGATCCTGTTGGCCACGCGGCCCACCGTGGCTCCCAGGTACCGCTTATCTGACACATAACCTGACAACACAACACAGAACAACACAGGTTATTCTTATTCACCTTCACCAATGTAATGCCTGGCTTACATTCACCTCACTTACTCTCTCTCAGCTCTTTCCAGAAGCATCTATTGTTCTATCAAATGCAAGTTCATATAGTATTACTATAAATGTTTTATTATAAATGTTTTATTTTTTCAGCACATTCAGGTGCTGTCTAAAATGTTTTTACTGAAATTCAAAAAAACCAAACAAACACTGTTGCTCTGTTCTTCAGTTCTATGATCAGATAATTTTCCCTCAAATTGTGTAATGTGTAATGTTTCCACAAACTCTGTTTAGAATACCTGGCCCAATAAATCTGCTCTGCTCAAACGCAGTGCTACAACAAACATAATTTCTGATTATTACCTAATTCTGAAATCTAACAATTTTATTCATTTTGACACTTTTTTAAGCAGTCTACTGCCATGTGTGGAAGAACCTGCCTTCCAGGTCATCGTAGCCCAGGACTACATCGTCCTTCTGACCATCTTTCCCTCTGCTGCACACAGACCTGATGATGGCACCCAGAGTGATAACCTCCACGCGCAGCTGGGAGGACTGCAGGACCCACAGGTCCACACTGCCCAGGCCAGACACCTCTCCCCACTGCTGATGGCTTACCTGAGTCATCTTGGACCTTAAAGCAACCACAACAGGGCAGTATAGAACAGGACATCATTTACATTACATTTATTTAGCTGACGCTTTTATCCAATGCGACTTACAATAAGTGAATTCCAACCATGTCGATACAACCCAAAAATGATAAGAATCAATTAATTTAAATGAATTAAAAACACAATTGTGAAACCTGTCATAATTCTTTATTTTTTTCCAAAATTATAAACAAAATTATTTCATGGCAGCCATTTTACAATACTGCGGTCAAACTAGCCGCCCCTGTATTTCGAGTGCGCAATTCATCTAGCGTTTATGGTAATCGCAATGAAACGAGTGGGGGGGAGCTGTTGGAAGCGACTTGTCGAACACATTCTCACAAGATTGGGACAGATCTTACAGAAATACTTTAAAGTTAATTATTCCCGGTAATGAACTGAATGAACATTTAATTAGTAGGAAGTGTCGTAAACTGCAGTATATACTCGGACACTTTAAAGGTAACATAAATCCCACCAATAAATACTTCCGGATTTCAAAGTAAAGGATGGCTTTGGGTTTCATTTCCATTATTTTCGATTGAGGAACAGAATGCGTGTTCATTGAAAAATTTATGGGAGCGACCAATGCTGTATCTACGCGTATATATGTATGGTAACAGGTAAACACAGTCATACACACACAAAACTTTCAGTCAGCTTGCTAACTGGTGTTAACTATACAATAAGTTAACTGTTAACTGTAACTGTAACCAACATATCTCTGCAATCAACAAATATGACAAATGCATCGATAGCTAGCTGCAACAACTGTGATTCATTATACTGTCTCTCACCTCAAAACAGTTCAGAGGAGTTTGGACCTTGCCTGTTTACATCCGACTTCCTCCTTCTTCTTCTTTATGTTGTGGCGGATCGCACACCAACCTAAAAGGAGGATAATGCCACCTACTGTATCGGAGTGTGTAGATTCATGACATTAAATCGCCTGAATACTGATTGGTCATAAAAAAAGAAAGAAAAAAACATTACACCCTATTCCATAATCCTCTCTCCATAATATAACCCATCAACCCCCTTCTGAGTTTCCTTGACCTATACTCAATAATGCTTTTAAACTCCATTCCTTCCCTGCCTCAGGTACTATATGTCTAAGTGTCTTCCTCTGAATTACAGTGCATAATAATGTGCACAACATCTTCTGGAGTATTTCACCACTGATAAAGATTTGAAGCACTTTTTCCCATTAAATATGGCATTGAATTTAAACCTGCGTGCCCAATCCTTAGCCATGTGATCACCTCTTCTCTCCGATTATGATACCCGATTTTAAACTGCTTGACATTAACAGACTTCTTTTGTCTGAATTTGCTTTCCTTCTGTCAGCTGTTAATCATGGCTGCTCTGAGACTTTGCTTCCCCTACCATAAGCTACTTTTATCACTTCATTATCATGTCATTTTAGAGCCTCCTTTGCTAATGTATCTGCTTGTTCATTTCCTTGAACAACCATATGAGCAAGGAGCCAACAAAACTGTACCTCTATACCCATCCTTTGTAGTCTTAAGAGCATTTTGAGTATTTCTACCAAGAGATCTTCTCTAATGGTTTGTGTTGATGACAACCCCCTGAGGGCTGCAGCTGGATCTGATGATGATTGCAATAATCTCCTCAGAAAATATGGACAATTTCAGTCTATGATAAATATCAACATTAAAGGTGGGTATACGCAGTATATACCAATTCCCGCATGCCCATTATCAGGATTCTTAAAGCCAGTCTGTAGAATATTGTCATAAATCTATAAAAATGTCTTTCAACATAATCTTTAACTATATAATGAATGTTATCTGTTTCTGAACAGGAACAAGTACAACATGTGGATCTGAGATCAGTCCCTGGAGGAACATGACTTAATACCACAGATGGACTGTAATTTAACTCAAACCAAGCTTTTCTACTATATTATCTTTATTCCATCCAAATCCTTGGTCATTACAATGTGTGTATTCCCAACATTCACTTAAAACTACAGTGATGGAGTTTTCCTTTCCACATCCTTTCGGTCTGACCCAATACGCTAATGATAATTTATCTTGTCTAAGATATAATGGTAACTCACCAGCTTCTCCTTACAGAAAATTTATTGGAGATGTTCTCATAGCCCCTAAACACAGCCTTACAGCTCTGTTCTGAACCCTGTCTAATCTTTGTAAAGCGGTTTTACATTCTTTTCCATGCGCTATACACTGTCACAAACCTGCTCAACGCATGTGACAAAGAGGGGAGACAAGTCAGGTTAAAGTGCCAATTAATTATTTTATTAGAAATAAACAAACATAACTATTTACAAAAGGGCATGAGGTGTGGGAAGTAATGGCATCAGTAGGGAGTGGGATGTATGGATAAATGAGGAATGTGTGCATGTGCAAGTGTTGCAGACAGCAAAATGTTTAACCAAACCAAAACCTGGACAGCGTAGATCCTAGGAGAGAGAGAAGGAGAGACAATGAGACCAGGCTGGTAGTTATAGCCTTGGTGGAGGCCCACACAGGTGCCACCCAATCACCTTAACGACACTCCCTGACTGCGAGCTCCTGCAGGAAGAGACCAGTCTAACCACTGCAGGCAGAAAGGGGAGGGGTCGTAACTTTTTGACTAGGAGGCACGGGGAGGCCCAGTTAGATGAACAAGACTCAGCAATGCCGTTGTCTAGCATACTGAACTTCGGCCTCCAATTGTCTCTTCTTCTCATCAGGCACACAATAAATAAATATAATGGGTTCAGCATCTTCAACATCTATGACATGCTCTATTAGGTGTGTTTGGGACAGGGTATCAGAGAACAAAGATGGATAATTTTTGATTAATTCAACAAATTCAGCACGTTTATCATCCAAGTGATTGATAAAGATATCCAAAATTTGCTGTGTTTCAGAATTTTTCTAACAGCCATGCAACAACCCATCATCAGACACAATCTCCACTTCCTCCCTCTCCACTACAGCAGGATCTGGAATGGCGGATATATAGACAACTTAACAACTTAAAGGTTACTGTATTGAGTTGTATTTGGGATCAAATATACCCTACTCTAGTCTAGAAAAGTTTCCTTTGATTGTGTTGTATATTTACAGGGAGTGTTGCAAAAACCGGCTCATAAATATTAGAGTGAAAAATGAAGATGTTTACAACATCAAAAAAAACAACAACAAAAAAAAAACAAAAAAATGCCACCAAAGATGTTGGGGAGTAACTTTTATTTTTCCTAACTGTGGAATCAATGTAATTAATCTGCCACCTCACTGCCCACACTGTTACTTGTGTAGCCTATTATTAGTGCTGTGTATAAGAGATGATGTTTCTGACCAAAACATGTTCTTCACTATCCTCTCAGACATATTGTTTAACAGTTTCATTATCAAAGAATTGGACCTTGAGGGTAAATTTGTTGTCACAGAATGAACATACCACTGTCTTAAATGCTGCAGTGAGATTTCTAACATGCCACTGTTTGCACTAGGAACTAAGAAGGCCTCCTACTCATATCCCCAGAGCCAAGGATGTTTACAACCTCTGGTTGTTATATCCTGATTAGTTGCATGACCTGTATTATCTAAACTATACTTCTGACCACAAACCTAGTGTCATAAAGGAAAAGGTAAACACATATTTATTGTTTCAGGGGGACAACATTCATTAATGTACACAAATGTAATGACTAGAGATATATTCTCATAATGCACAACAGACTTTCAGTACTCTACCTCTACTTGCAGTGTTGCAGTCCCATTGTATTGCCAGTTACAGGTGGAATGTAGCAAATGAAAATATAACCCAGGAAATTTGATGTGGATAGTAAAGCTAGAAGGAAAACTAACAAGTGGTCTTCAAAAATGGATCTTGACAATGGCATGTCTGAAAAATGGCTCATTTTCACTTGTACAAAAGGATCACTATGCAAGGAGTGTACTGATGTGGTCTATACCCCAAAAATTAAGCAGCAGCAGTTCTAAAGGGAACTATGTTTCAACATAGAACATTTCATCATCTCCCAGGTGAGAAGTTTTATCACATTACAGTCAAATTACAATGAAGAATGTACATCTACCCAATTGTATTATTAGTCTACACCACACTAATGATTAATAGAACTTACTAAAGAAGAATAAGGATCTATACAAATATTAGCTATGAATATACAACTGTTACAAAATGAATTAGCAACAAAAAAAAGACGCACCTGCCTTTCGTTGGTGCATCAACACTAAAAGGCGCCTTAAACGTCTTCTGGAAGATCTCCCTGTTTCCCCCGTAGAGAGGGAAGTTCATCCTGAAACTTGACGCTGTATTTACACCCTCCCCCTTAATGAAGGGTGCTTCATTCAGCTGTGAGTGTACTACAAACAGAGTTACACTCCGTGACGGAGTGGGAGTGGGGAGGGTCTGATTTGAGAAAGGCCCCTTGATGACAGTCTGAGTGAGGTCAAAATAGATCACCTTTTACTCTGCCATGCTGTTGCATGGAAAACTACTCACACCATGTGCACACCATGAGATGAGATCATGGTTGGGGAAAAAGATTATTTGGAAGTTTTTGATGTCTGAGGTGTCCACTGTTGTTTTTCTCAGAAGAGGTTTGACAGTGGCAGATTTGAAAGCAGTTGGAAAGTGTCCTGAGATCACAGTAGGTTGAGGTGGAGGTGTGTTAGGAAGCAGAGATCAGGAGTTATGACTTGAGGAGCGTGGAGGGTATAGGGTTGAAAAAACAGGTGGTGGGACAGCTGGAAGTTACAAAGTCTAGCTGGGAGGAAAAATAAGATACGGTGGGAGGCATTGGGAGTGCATGTTTTTGCTTCACTTTATGAATTTAAATTAGAAGCCCAATGTGTACTGCATGCAGTTGGAGAAATTTGAATAATCTCTTTATACAAATGCAGGTGCCAAGAATTCCTTCCCTACACAGGTGACTTTATGCACTACTGTAAGCATCTCACTAATATGTGGCTTAGTGGTTATCTTTAGTTAAAGGCAGCATTTTCAATCATGATCAGCTGAGAAAAACAAATTATTGTTCAGCTATGAGTCAACCTTACCCTATTAAAATAGATTAATTAAACACCAGTTGGGGGAAGACATTGCATAACTTTATTCTGTTCTCAATAGAACAAAGCTCAGAAAATGTCAAATATGCCCTCTCTGAAAAATATACAGATTTGTTCACAAATGTTACGTGATACCTAGTTATGTATACAGAATATGTCAGTACAGATATACAGATACTTGATCAAACATTAGAGCAGAACTGTTGCCTCATGTCCATTGCCAGATTATTCATGTTATATATACATGTTCACCCTTTGCCTATGATTACCCAACTATAAATTCACAATGAGTTACTTATAACACTGTTGTACTTATTGTATTAGAATTATTGTATACTGTATGTACAAATGTTTATTGGTTACAGTTCAACATGTTGTGCATGTGGCTTCTATAGGATTCCTCTGTCAGATGGAAAACTTGCTTTTCTCTATTATGTTTACTGTATAACATAAAACAGGAAGCTTCCTTCACAGAAGAGTGTTACCCATTTCTATTGCTGTTATGCCGGAGCCACGAGGGCAAGCAGTTTGAAAAAATGGCCAACTGACTATGAAGTAACAAAATAATTACAGCAAGATGAGTTAAAAGTTTGAGTTTGTTTTTTATCATTTACCTCATCATTGGATATGGTAAAAAAAAAGTACTTACCCTTTAACTATTGGTGGAAGCATAGTAGAGAAGTCAAGGCACCTGTCAGTCATTCTTGATGTAGTGATCATGGAGATTTTCATTAAAATGTGGCTGCAGGTTCCTAGCCCCCACCCACATGGCCTACCACTATATTCATATTATCCCTGATAAACAGCTCCTCCATTATTGTGTATATGGTGTGTGGGTTTTTTTATGCTGCGCTGCTGACAGTTTAAATATCAGCCTTAAGAATCAGCTACCAGGTTTGATCCTAAAACACAGTTTGAGTCTCTGTAGTGATCTAACTGCTGCAACACTGACATTGTAGCCTATTGGTCTTTGCAAACGTAATTTCATCTGGTAATCAGAACAGATCATCAGTAATCCTGCATATGCTGCACAACAGCCAGGTTTTTCAAGTATAATGTGAAAACAACTTCAGGCTAGACAGAGCAAGATACCTTTGCATATGATAATAGGCAGTACCAGAAGCTACATTGGTTTCTTTTAAACATGACCATGATCTTTCCCCCAACGATAACCAAGTAGTTCTTTAACCACATGACGACAACAAAACTCTAAGCTTAACCAAGTTGCTTTTTCAAACTCAAATCATGATGTTTCACCACTAACCACAAGTCACTTTTTACACCAAAACTAAGATGAGAAAACGCTAATGTGAATGTTTTTGTAACCTTGATTTGTAACAGTTTTGGCAGATACTGATAAACAATGTTGTCCTGCTGATGGAGGTGTCAGATCAGAAAACACTTAATTGTTGTATAGTTTGGGGGACTTGTTTGGCTGGTATGTTGAATTTTGTTTTTATACCACCAGAGATTAATTGTTTTTGTGGTTTTCAGATAGCTCATTCAGTGTGACCAATGAGGCTGCACCCCTTTTAGATTAACACACTAGTTAACACTGTTGCCACTGGTCAACCTGATCACAGAAATGTGCATATCAAAGTGACAGTTGTGGGATGGTTGTGCCAGGTTGAGTGTATGCTACCATTCAAACAAAGTCAATTTGATCCTACATTCTGGTGTGATAAAAGCTTTATGTTGCATTCATGTCATATCAGAGTTACTGTTAAGTACCAGTTTCAACTTGTATAATCAACATCTGGGTCATAATTACAACCAGCAAACTGAATATACTGGTCCGATATATCCGACTTGACACTTGATATCACAGAAGTGCCTGAAAAAGCAAACAACTTTGGACAGCTCACCTCAGCCAAAGTCTGTCATTCAATGTAACTAAACCCAAATTTAATGGATATAATGCTACATTGTTAATGCACAGTATTGTTATCCCTCATACTATCAGTTCTGCATATATACAACCATCTTGAGTTGTCCTGTGATTCTAACGCTTGCAAGACTTGTGAATCTTTCTAATCTCTTGCATCCATCACATATGAGATGCTTGCGACATTAGCATGCTTCAGTATGACACGTGCAGATGCAAAGAGAACCTTTAGTTGGGGCTGCCAATTAATTTAGATTATACCTGCCTTAAACTATGTTTAAAATTGTATGTACACCTGTGAACACAGTGACATGATGTAAATACAGACATCCCCAGCTTATGTACAGTACAACTCTTACTAAAGGAGCTCCGGACTGTTTGAGGGAGACAACATCCAATACACCATAAAGGTTCTAGGACTAGGCCGTGCCATGCAGATTTATTGCTTGCTAATGTGGCTCCATTAATAGTTTTGTTCGACTCTGCTATTCAGAATGACAATGACACAATGACTGGACAGTCTGGTTTCAAGTGCTTTGATGGTGGTTAATGAGCTGAGCATCAGTAATATCAGAGAGGTGAGATGTCTGCGCAGAGCCCAAAGGATACTAAAAGACAATACCCACCCCAGCCACAGCCTGTTCACCCTGCGTTGTAGAATGACTAATAAATGTACCTTGAACCATGAACCTTGAACTATCTCCATGACAACAGAGCAAACTCCATCCACTGATGAAGGCCATGAGATGTGGCTGAAAGGACAGTTTTCTGAATTTTTTGAGACTTCATACCATATACTTGCAGCTGAGCCCGTACTAAAGGAATAGATATCAGCACTGAAAGTTGATAGTAGCAAAGTTCACTGTATACCAAATTTTTAACATGGGCTGGCATCCCATAAGGATAACCCCTTTGCCCTAATATTTTTGACCCTCTACTAGCAGAGCCCAAAGAAGGTGATGTCAGTCCATCAGTCCATCCATCCACCACTTTAGTCCAGAGCAAGATACCACAACAACTACTGGCCAGATGACAGTGGAATTTGGTAAAGATATTTATAGTCTCCACTTGGTGGTGATGGTGGTCACTTACTCCATTTCTGGTTTCCTTCTTGACCTTTTAGTGCCATTGACAAATGTCACCAAAAGGAAAAGGTCATTGTCATCACTTTCCTAGGACCAAATTTGTGTTCCAAGGTATGAAACGTCAACATCTAATGGACAGGTTGCCATGAGTACATTCATGCTCCTCAGACACAAACCCTTTCCATTTTGGACACTCTATAAATGTCCCTCTAGCTCCACCCTCAGTCCAACTTTGGGTATAGGGTGTCTCCTAATCTATCTGGTAGATTGCCATAGAAAATGTTAAGCTGTTCATGCTCCTGATTGAATGAACCCCTTTGTTTTAATGACCTCATGGCCTTTCCTTGTGAGCCAACACTCACACCAAACGTCACACTTTTAGCTCTACTTCTCTTAAGGCTTTAAGAACTGAAAATATGTCATTATGTGGTTTATTCCTTCTGTGAAGCTATTAGGGGCATACAGTCTTGCTTGTCTTCAATTAGTAATTATTGCCACAAAACAGGTCACATTTTTAGAGGCCAATTCAATATTTAGCAGTATCTGTGAAGTAAGATCATCTGAATTAAAGTATGTCATTGAATAAACGGGATAAATCCATACAGCAGATGAGATCCTTTGTTGCTGCAGTGTGCTGGTTTAGCTGGTGTCACCGAGAATGGCCAGTATGGAGCTGGCCTGCGAAGCAAGTTTACTGCTGCTATGATCTGTCAGTTTACTGAGGCTTTCCTTCATATTCACAGAGTTCAACTCCTCCTTCATCACACCTAGAGCAGACAGTGATGGAAAGAAGAAGAGAGAGAAGTGTGAGATGGATTGCAATTAGTAGTGGAGGTAAAAATGTGCAGAGGCTCAGAGTATTCTCTGAACATTTGTGTGTGTATATGAATGTGAGTGTTGCATGTGTGGATTGTGTGTCCCATATTTAACTTCCATGTGTCTTTTAAAATGAGGAACATAAGATGAGCTGCTTTTTCTTTGAGAGCACAACAGAAGAGACATAAACTGTACTGAAATCTATGTAAAAAGTCCCAACTTCTCTCTTAAGACACAAAGAGAAATATTGTTGTCTCAATAGTTAGTTTCAATACCTCTAAATGTGTCTTTGTGACCATTTTACAACTCATAGCTTCATTATTTAGATTCTCAGCTTCACCCAGGCTTCTGTGAATCGAGATCCATGTTGCAAAACATCCATTCAGATACCTGTGGGTGATACCAGTGACTGTACATCTATCTTTTCCTACATCCTATGATTGGACCACACCTGAGGCTGCATCTTAGAGTCAGTCAGTTCTAAAAGAAGACTAATATAAACTGACCTTCAGTCCTGGGCTTTGGATAGATGATTACAGCTGTTTCTATCTGGGAACTCTCTATACCCCACTCCAAATGATATCCTAACACATTTCTTTATTTTCATTTATTTTGGCCACTTCTCAGGGTACAGACCACAATGGATCCTCTCTAGAAGCAAGCATTGTTTCTAAAATAAATGCAGATAGCCAAAGAAACAGGGACTTCCAGTCCAAGCTTTCAACAAGATAAAAAATCTAGTTAGGTCTCTTCACTTAATAATGAATGTCCCCTACCTGCTGTGTGACAACAGATATTCTTTGATAGTTTTTCTCACACTCTAAAACATCTTGAACAGAATTTCTGTGAATGTGTGTTGTAAAATCAAACACATACTGGAGTTAGCCAGGCTGCAGACGAGACCTAAAGCACTGAACTTGACTTCGACTGCCCCTACAGGATCCTCCAACATCTTCTTCAGCATGGGCAACAGCTCCGCATCCCTAAATGGATTCTTCATAGACTCTGTAGGGTTCACACACACCCACAAACACACACAAAAACATGGTAAACACACATGTAAATGCTCTTCTAAATTTACATAATTTCATTCAAAATGAACTGAAGATGTCATATCATATACCTTAACTGTCTTGTTTCATGAAATACAAAACAAGTTAATAGTTAGAGGTGGTTAGTCCTGTGTATTCCTTCATCTGGCTGCACTAGCTTTTGCATTCCCTTGCAATGTTTTTGTGTTCTCTTGATATTACACAAGCAAATACTTTGTTTCCTTCGTTTTGTGTCAGGTGGTTCTTTGCTTCTGCATCATCCGTTACAACAGTGAAACATACAGCCCGTTGTGCATTATACATGTTTCACAGTGTTTATTTTTTGCCTTGAGCTAATAATAAACCCTGGTTAGCCTGAGGCGCAGCTGTGATGCTGATTACTACTCACACACAGCAGCTCGTCTTTCTTCCTGTCTACATTAGTGGAATAAAACAACTTACATATAACCTCGCCTGACTTCTTTTTTTGGCTAAAACGTATATCAGCATCAGTTGGTTCTTTTGAATTGCCTTGTTTAAATGGTTAAAAGCTAAAAGCATTGTAAGCATCTTAACATAATTCAGAATTGCATTTCTTCCATACATGTGATGTACTGTGGAAAGCATGTGAAGTTACACAAAACCTCAACAGCTAAAACTCACCAGGGATTAAACAGCAGAATGATATGGAAGTTCAACAAGATGCAAATAAAGTCAGGAACAACAAAGCAAAGTGTGTGTTATAATACACACATGGCAACAGAGTAAAGATAAGAGAGGAATCCCACAGCCATAAACTGTATGTTTGAGCCAGGCGAGCCATTAACAAGCAGAAATAAAAACACTATAGAGCAGCTTTACCAAGTTCAACACAACAAGAAACCAAATGGAACACAATGAGGGGGAATCAACAGGCCACTCCTGAGAGAACAGACAGACGTATGCATAATACTGTATACACCAAGTCATCTCAGCAACCCCATGAATGACAAATCAAGCTCTGTATTTCACTCTGTGCATGTATTTACTGCAGAGAGAAAGCGTGGTGGCCAAGGCCACATCCAGAGCAGAGAAGTGTTCCATGGTTCACTATTTTTGTGACCAAATAGTGTCCAATTATTTACAAACCCAGTGTCTGAACAAGGAAATAGAGATGATAAAATCTAAAAAAAAAAGAAACAACACGGGAGCAATTAACAGTTAGTGCTGACATTTCTAAGAGCTGATAGCAAGACCACCAACACAGTTCAGTTATAAATTCACAAGTTACCTGTACCTTTACAAAATTTAAACATTATGTTCATTGTGGTTGGAAAAAAACACTTACAAAGTCATTGCATGGGAATGCAAAAATATTGCAAGAGAATAAAAATCTGTCCCATTCAAGGTTTGTGAGCACTCAGAGTGATGCATTTTTGGTCCTACTTCTAGGCTTAGCAGCGACAACATTCTCCTCCTTCGGGATTTAGAGGAGCTGCAGAGCTGTCCTAACCTGTTAGAAGTTGCAGGCAGGTCTGCTATGAAAGGATATATATATGCATACTTCTCAACCATGCTGAGAGTTCACATTTAGTTCCAGTCAAACTTGACTTAACATAGTCTCAGAAATTGCTTTTACCAATGTCAGTGGCAGATGCTATCGCCAGGGCAACCAGGGCCTCGTTCTGCATGATGACATGCTCACTTGTTGCCATGGAGATAAGGTGCCGAACCCCATCTGCTTTGGTTACAGCATGGACAACTTCCTGTCAGAGAGAGGAAATCAGCCCATTACAGATGTTCAGTGTATGTGAGTGTGCATATACACATACTGTCACTATGTTAAACTCCAACAAACTGGGTATGATTTCCAAGAAGATAGAAATTGTATGTTTTAGCTCAAACTTATGGTAACTGTGGGATCCGAATAAACTGACTCACGGGACTATGGCTGTGTCTGATGAGGGCAGCCAATAGGCGACTGGCTTCTCCTCGGACTCCTGCATGGTCTTTGGCTTCACACCACTCCATGACCCGAGCCAGCAGCACAGCATCTCTACCCAGCACCAAGGCTGCCTCCTCTGACACACACAGCATAGCAGAGAAAAAGAAAAAAATATATTTAAAAAAACAGAGAAAGAGAAAAAAAAAACTAGGAAATATGGCCACAAGTTGCCACTGAGTTGTACAGGGGAAAAAACCCAGTCTTACCACTTGGTCTGAAAATGGCCAATTTTTTATGAAGATGGTGCTCACCTTGGCCTCTGGGAACTTGTGATGGACATTTTTCACTGTTTTCTGGCATTTTACAGACCAAATGATTAATCGAGAAAATAAATGGCTTGGTGTACCAGGAGACAAGAGAGAATGTAAATGGAGCCAGGGGAATGGGTACATTAATCAGCTGATTATGGGCGTTTACTCTCTCAATTATCCAACCAGATTTCGCCACGATCTCCATCCGCCAATCATATTGCTGCTGTCAAACTTTATATTTGTTCATTTTTACTGAAGTCTCTCTTGATTGAACTAACTGAGGCTTTAAACCCACAGTGAATAGGCCCCAGGGGACTGTTCACAGTGGGACACACGGTGTCCTTCCTTGGCCTGAGGGTGGAGCTAAGGTAAAGAGAGTCATGAACTGTCTAAGGGTTTATCCTCTGGGAAGAATGGCAATCATAGCAATCTGCCCATTCAATTTGAACATTCCTGTGTCCAAATGGAAAATTTGGCCTGATTGTAGCGCTAATTTGACAAAGGGAAAATCCCATCTGGCACTACTATTAAGTACTGAATTAGTTTCATACAGTAATATTTTAAGTCCTTAAACTAACAGTTCTGCTCACCTTGTCCATCCACCATCATGCGTAGTGTACCCAGCAGTTTGAACTGAACTGGCGGCATGTCAGAGCGCAGCAGGGTCTTTATCCTCTCAGTCACCCCGTCCTCCAGCATCCGCACTTTGTTGGTGGCTGGAAGACACAAAGGTCATACTGATGCACTTAACAAGTGTCTCAATGTAAGTGGTTTGCATGTACTGCTCTGTATGGTTTATAAAGACAAAATCAATTTTAAGAATGCTGTTTTAAGCCTTCGCAAGTATGTTTACAGTTTTGGTGATTTCTCCTGATTGGACCATGTCAAGCATTTTTCTGGCATTTGCCCATAGAAACCCATCTGAGTTGTACGTTTCTGAAGATGACTCGTTCTTGTTTGTGTGAACATGTATATGACTCTGTCCTTTAAAAGGTAAGTTTAAGTGTTAAACTTTCAAGTAATGACTTTGATGTTTGGTCAATGGAACCATATCTCTACTGTTTTGCTTTGATCAATACCAGGAATGGCCAGGTTTCTGAGTGCGCTCAGTCCAGCATGTTGAACAGACACGTCTCCTTCATCGACATGCTGCTCCAACAAGGTCAGGATGTGGGGAACCACACCGAGGTCCAGCATCTTCACGCAGTTACTGTCTGACAGAAACACAGCAGGCCAACAAAACCTGATTACTGTATTACAATACATATACGACTTCAAAGTGTTGCCATGTAATCCAATAACTTGCACAAATTCAATATAATTACCCTATTACAAGTAATACTGTATTACTTTAAAATGAGCCAACATTTAATCTGTTGAACTGTATTTTGAAGACGATGTTGATGTGGAAGGCAACATGTTGACTGGTCTTAAGCTGAAGTTCCTCTATTGGCCACTAGGTGCTAGCTTCAAGCACAGCCACATTATCCTGCTAGGACGACCTGCCCCCAGATTTGCTGTATGTTAAATTTAATTAGACACACATCAAAATGGGAATTTATAGCAATTACTGTAAGCAGGACAGGCATTGAGAGATATTAAATCTTAAATCTGCAATAATTGTTTGGCCACTTGGGGGCAGCAAAAACAAGCTGTAAACACAACACTGACATACAGTACCTTATAGTAAGGTGATATGGCAAACTTGTTAGCAAACAGTTGTTTATTTCCACATCCAGCAGCTACAGAGCAACATGATCATTCATGTGGAGTGGTGTTTGCGTCACCTGATGAATCTAAGTCCAGTATTCCCTCTCTGTTAGCTCTGTTTTTGCTCTCTACCAAGTCCTGAGGGAAATATCTGGCTCTTTAGCTGCTAAATGCTCCACTATGTTCACCAGGTAGTCTGTAACTGGGTCTGTCTGCTGTTTGCTGCTGAGCAGGTAGTGGACAGTGGCTTTAGTAGAGCTTTTCTTTACTGAAAACAGCTGCCTGATGCTGCTGAGAATGACGATTTGAGAACAGTGAGAGTGAACCAAAACAGTAAAGCTGAGGTGAAAGAAGCTAAACAGCTCTGTAGAGCTGAAGGTAACTGCAGAATTGGTGATAATTCTTTATGGGTTCATCAATACGAGTGACACCGTTCACATTATACAGAGTCATTTCACCCATTATTATAATAAAAACATTGTTTATAGCCACTTTAAAGAGAAGTACTGTATATTTTGGGGTGTGTTTGCTTGATTGACAAATATCTCAGCTGTAGTGGTGGTTGCTTGCTTTTCTTGCTCAGCTCCGCATAGATGGCACAGATGGCACAGATGGCAAGGATATCCCTTCAGAAACCTATGGGTGATGTCACAGAGCTCACTTTACAGTCTGTGTTCTTTTCTCACTGTGTTCTGAATATCTCACCGTTCCTGGCGAAGTTGGCAATGGCCAGGGCTCCAGACAGCTGCAGCTGGGTGTTGGAGCTCTGCAGCCAGGACAGAACATCCTGATACACCAGACCTGATCCCTCACCAAAACACTTCTGCATAGACTCATCTGACACACACACACACACACACACACACACACACACACACACTTTTAAACCAGATCATTATAATACTCACAAAGAAGCACATTATTTCTTCCAACAAGAAGCGCTGACATTACCATCACTGTATAATAATATATCATGATGTTAGGATGTTTTGCTGCATATTATTGAGATAAACAAATAACTAATAAAACTACACCAGACACACAGAGACATAATGGTCCGTCCTTTGCTTGTGACACTGCCACCAAGAAAGGTCACACTATCTAGATAAATAAGGCTGAAAGGAGCCATAATACTGTAAACAACCTGCTTGGCTGCTTTGTTATGTCATGGCCTGCCCCTGCCCCGTGTGCTTTTCTATCTCCTGTCTCTTTCTTTAGATGACAGCTGATGACAGTTAGTCAACACCACATTTATGGTGCATATTGTCTGAATGCAATGATAGAAGACAGGATAAGATGACAGTCAGTGTCTGTACATGCACAACATTTTCTGATTACCTAGATCAGACCTGTCTCATCACCTTCCAGTGTGGAGTACGGGGCAATTTCTTTTACTTAAAGGAAAGTCTGACAAGGTGAATGAGGTGAAAGACAGACAGAAAGACAGGGAGAGAGGCAAATAAGGAAATGAATACCTACACTGAGACAGAGTTGCTGTATACACAAACACATTCAGAGATGTCCCACAAGTTTGCACCATAGACTGTATATAAAGATGGACGACGCGTCTTCACTTCCTCTCATTGTAAAAAAAATGAAGCCAAAAAACCCCGGATACGGGAGCTGCCATCTTTCGCTGGTGACGTCATTTGGAGCCAAAGTCTGCGCAGTAGTGATCTGCGGTGGAGCGGGGTGTCGAGGTCCTGCCTATACACCCACCTGAAGCAATCGCGAACACACTCACAGTTGTCAATCATGAAGTCACACCCCCTTTTTATAGCATCAAATAAATATTAAAACCAAACTTATCAGAAAAATTAACACTTGAACAAACATCAGCATGATAAAAAACTACCTAAAATAACAGAAACCATCTTTGGAAAAAATGTATTTGACGTGTACTTTGACTTTTCAGTTTGGCCCATGTCCCATCAACTAACATGGAGGAGGCGGGGCTTATGACCTATACTGCAGCCAGCCACCAGAGGGCGATCAAGGTGTTTTGGCTTCACTTTTGGCTAGTTGTCACCTCATCCATCTACATATACAGTCTACAGTTTGCACCTGCATCACTCACCTCCTAAAAGCAGGGACACTATGAGGTTGGAGGCGATCTTGATGCTGCAGAGGTCGTGGGGGTCAGAACCTCCCTGCAGACCCCTAATCATCTCTGATAAAGCCTCTGGTACTCCTGACTCTGCAAACTGCAGCTTCAGTGTATCTGGTGGTAGAGCACAACCAGGTAAGCTTTACTATTGACTTTTTATTTGCCATTAATAACAACAAACATTGTCTTCCAATGAATGTACAACAAAACGATAAAAGAAAAGACAAAAACAAAGGTTTTGACTTTTATGTAGTACATGCTGTAAGGGCAAAATGTCCTATTACCAGATATGTATTCAAGTAATAACCTGTTTTCTTTAACCAGCACTCTATCCTGTTTTGGTTTGGTTTCTGAAGGACAACTTATTTGTTACAAGGGGTGATAGGAGAACAGTCTGCCCTGTGTACTGATACTTGGATATGACTCTTGTTAGCTCGAGACAGACATGATGTAGGCCAGGGTTCCTTCTGATATCCTTCCCTTGCTCTCTGTATGTTATGTGAGATTATAAATATGTGACTGTATCTGCTCCTCGGGGTCAGACTCCTCATACACACCCCTGTGTGTGAGCTCCAGCCTTCCAGCTGAAATAGATTGACTCTGTGTGCGCTCTCTCTCTCTTTTGGTTTACTCTTTCTGTTTACTCTTTATTTGTTTACCTTTTTATTATTTTGCTTAATTAAATATACAAAAGACAACTGTTTGTTGGACCATCATTGTATTTGTTCACTTCTCCACAAAGAAATACCAAATTTCCACCACACGTTATTGAGCATTATTTCATGTTGGAAAATCTGACATTACACCAGTAGATCACTCATCCTCTTTCTTGTTCTCTACCTCTCTGTCTCGAGTTTTTAGTTTTTTCATCAATAAGTCTTCCCTTTCCTAGCCTCCTTCCTGAAGCACCCTTCAGGTCTTACCACTCTCGCCCAGTGAGCCCAGTATTTCCAGGATGACATGTCGACGTTCTGCATCAGGCGCCCGTTTCAGCTGAAACGTCAGTACATCTGCCACATCCAGGTCTGCCAGGGCATCCCGCGCAGAGTCTGCAAACATGGGGGTCTATAACTATAGACAGTGTTGGCGGTAACTAATTATCCTGACTACCAGTTTAATTGATCATACATCTGACATTGACGGCTAAGTTAACACAGCAGCTTTTTGAAATGGTGAATTTCCTGCTCTCTTCTTGGTAAGGGTTTGATTTAAAACATTTTATAACTGTACTGGCCTCCCTTCCTTTGGGACAAACTTTGGTTCTTTTATCCTGGTAACATCGCTGTGTAAGCTCTGGCTCATAGTTTTACATATTCCACAATGAAATGAGTTGGGGAAGCACTGAAGAACAGTTTGAAAATGACACAGGCCTGATGGGGTTGCCACAATAGTGAGTGATAGAAGGTGTTTGCCAGCATTTACTGTGCCTTTGTACCTGTGAGCAATTTAGAGTCTGTGTTTTATATGACTGAAACCCAGGAGAGCACATGGAGAATATGGAGAAGAAACACAGAGATGACCAAAAATTAAAAGACCAGCCCTGTAGCTGTGAAGGACATGTCTAAATACTGAGATTCAAATCACAGCTGATTCATAATTAATTATTATAATAAATGCAATTACTAAATAATCACCCATGTCGGCCAGGTTACAGAGGGCCAGCAGGCAGACGTTGACCAGGGGGTCGTTTTCTGGATACTCCCTTATTATGGACACCAGTCGGGGGATTACACCACTCTCGACTAACTGGTCCTGTTGGTATGCTGGGTGGGAGGTCAAAGAGAGAGAGTGGAAGTGATCAAGGACAAAGTAACAGATATACACACATTGTTTTATTATTTAGTTGTTGGTCTTTAATTTTGTATTTGGTGTGTATGTATTTGTGTCTCAAAAACACTTTTCATTTCAACATCATGTCTCACTGGTTTACTGCAAAATTATAATCAGGTAACTGATGTGGAAATGTTAATACAATTCATCAAATTGAATTGATGATAATAAAAGATAATTGCACATTTGAGAATTAGAAGCCATATACATAGTACCTATTTCAACCTGAAGACTGACTTGCTGTCTGTCACTCTCTGTAGCCTTCAAGAGAACACAGTCTCTGCCTCATAAGCACACTGTTCATCATCAGTGAACCCTGCTGACCAAGCCAGCACTGTCAGACCAACTCACAGTTGTCAAAGCAGATGCGTCCGATGGCCCTGCCAGTGTTCAGCAGCATCTCCTGGTTATTGCTGTTCAGATGGGGAACGAGCACCTTCACCAGGCCTGCCTCAATGCATGGCTCCCTGACTGCAGCTACAACATAACATAAGATTTAACCTCTTGAACTCTGGTATTTCCCTTAAATGCCCCCTTAAGGAAAAGCATAAGTCCCTTGACTACAGCCAGCTGTGATGTAGCATGGTACTATGGTGCCATGCTCCATCACTGCAGCACAGGGGGTGGAAAGAGCATGTTGTCACCACTAGTTGGCAGGGCAAGCCAGATTTTAGACTGGGTGCAGTTAAAGTTCGCAGTCACAGTTTCAGTTACAGTCAGCCACTGTGTGTAGAAAATATTTGAAAATATCTGACTTTGGCGCCCAGAGAAATAGTATTAAAAAAGACACTGTGGCAGACAGCAATGCATGGTGCCCTTATATGGATTTAACCTGGGCGTACTGACATGAATAAGTTGAAAGCAACACATACACTGCACCAATTTGGACTCACTAATTTTTCTACAAACAAAAATGCATGCCATCAGAATAATTCTAATAATGGCTTTGACAGAGGAAAGAGATGTCCCCCCTATACTGTGAAATATTTTCATATACAGTATTTATAGTGTTACAGTAAATATTCTGTTTGAACCAGTGCTTTACTGAAGCCACAGTACATTAAAGTAAACTGATATATTGTACATAAACCCTAAATATGGTTGAACATTAAATTCTACTGCATTACATAACATTATTCAGTGTGGCTTCTCAAAAAGAGCAGCTTTCCAGTGTACAACAGGAACCTTGTGGAAAAGTTAGTCAAGGGGCAAAGAAGAACCAATTATTTTGTTACTCTAATTACTCACAAAAGGCATATCATTTGTGAACTGATTCATGAAACACCATCCAGCTGTGTCTCTGTCAAACAATATTTGGGCAGCATGGATGAGGAGTCCTTAATGCGCTCAGAAAAATGGAAATTTGAACATTTACAATTCCATGACAACTAGGCAAACTCCATCTGCTGAGGAAGATCATGTGATATGATTGAAAGCTCTTGACCACCTACTAAATGGACCTTTTGTCAACAATATTGGGGCAGTAAAGAGCTGAGGTGATAGGAAAAAACCCTAATGGCTACTGAACACATGGTGTAGCAATTGTCTAAAATAATCAATATAATCATTTTCGCTGCTGTATTTTATTATTATTTGTGGCTAAAATGTCACAAATCTTATCTTGTTTTATATTATCCAAGAACATAACAACTGATAACAACTGTATCCTACCTTCTCGGGCCATCTCTGCCACCACCAGAGCCACCTGGCAGCTCAGGCTGCTTTTACTCCTTAAGGCCTGAGCCAGTGTGGGTAGAATCCCACTCCTGGCAATCTCAACAGCAGCATCTTTCTCTGTGGACACACAAATCCATTTCTTCAGAATCAAAACAATGGCAGGATATCCAGTCCCAGCATTTACTAGAAATATGTGAAGTTAGTTTTGACTAAAAGTGTTTAGTTTACACAGTAAAGCCATGATGTGACTTCAAGTCAAAAAGTATGTGACTCCTAGTGGTTGCATTAAAACCACCATCGCTTTCACTTTCACCCAATATGTGACAGCCAATTATGCCACCCTTACGCAGAATATTCAATTTGTACACAAAATCCAGGCTAATATAAAGCACCCTTCAGACATGCACCTTGTGACATATGCAATGACAGTTTTACATGTTGGTCTCTGTGGTAATGAAGTCATTGAGCCCCCCACTTCCTGCAGCAGCTGAAGAAGTTCAACCTGCCAAAGACAATGATGGTGCACTTCTACACCGCCATCATTGAGTCCATCCTCACCTCCTCCATCACCATCTGGTACATTACTGCCACTTCCAAGGACAAGGGCAGACTGCAGCGTTCGCTCCACTGAGAAGGTGATTGGCTGAAATCTACCATCCCTCCAGGACCTGTACACCTCCATTATATTTCAATGTAACGGACCATTTATGTTACTGAATTCTCTGTTTGTGCCAAAAGCCATCATTTTAACTTGATGCAGATGAAGCCAGAAATGTTACGTATTCCATATGTGGAAAGGGCTTACTGTAGTAGGCAGATTACTCTGCCATTTGCTGAGCACATTTATGTAGTAACCCTAGAAGACTCTTTGAATTTAGTGATTCTGTGAGTTGTGCTGCCTGTTTGAGCACAGTAATATTTTTTCCTAGTAATAAATAAGAAATACTTGCATAGTGAAGAGGCTGAGCTGCTGATGACAGTAGGCAAAGCATGATGAAAACCCAGTGAAGAAAAACTATCATGGCCTATTCTATCTAAATCGCACGTTAGAGCTGAGCTGTGTTTAGTTTACTTTATTTTATTTTATTAGCACAAAGGAGCAAAAAAAATAAACAAAGAAAACATAGCAGGGATTGTGCAGAAACCTCAAAGGGCTTATAGTAAAAACCTCACCTCTATAATTTCCAATTTATCTTAATACTATGGATATTCGTTTCCTTTACATAATGAGATAAAAAAAAAGAAGAAAAATAGTTGTAATAGTAATAATAATAATAAATAAAACAAACATTAACACATAACACAAACTCACATACTGAGCACATTAACTCTGGCACAGGTGTTTTTTCATATTAGACTTAAACACTGACAGTGATGGACAGGATTGAGAGAGAGGGGATTGGTATTCCAAAGTGATGGTCCTCTGTATTTTATGGCATCTTGTCCAAGAGATGTGTGATAATAGGGAAGATGAATAGCCTTTGCTTGTCTGGTTGGATATGAATGGACATCAGAGTTCATTAAAAAGAAGTTGTGAAATATATTAGGTAAGCTGTACTTTTGAAACATACATTTATATATAAAGATACATGTTTGATAGATATTAATGTTGGACATGGATAACAGATTTAATTTCTTGAACAGGGGAGCTGATGGTTCATGGCAATTTGATCTTAAATAATTCTTTTGGATTCAAATAATTATTTGAAGGGAAGAGGGATATGTACTGGCCCAAACAATGTTAACAACAATGTTTAACAATACATTAAACTATAATAGAGTGTTAGAAGACAGGATTGATTTACCAGTGAACAAACGTTTCTAATGTGAGATGGTTTAAAGTTTGATCTGGGATGGGATGACAAACCAGATTAAATGATGGATGGGTGGAAGGTAGGTCTGTGTGTGTGTGTGTGTGTGTGTGTGTGTGTGTGTGTGCATGACTTACTCTTTTCCAGCAGAGCAGCCAGCACTGTGTCCAAATGAGGCTTGAGTTCCTCCTCAATCAGCTCTGTACTCACACTGATAGCCTTTAGTGACTCGCTCAGAGAGTCTGCAACACACACACAAACATACACCACCAACGACAATAACAACAACTTAAGAATATGCCAGTCTTCCTTATTCCACCTTAATAAACACACCCCACACACACACACACACACACACACACACACACATACATGAACATGGCACATGGGGAGCAGTAAATGGCATTAGCATTAGTGCATCAGCAGAGTGAGAAGCATCAGGTTATAATTGGCCACACTACACACCTGTATGAATATGATGGGACATTACTAGTCAGCTGATACACACACAGCTGTGAATCAGCCAGTAGTAGTGAAGCATGAATGATACAGCTGATGCCAATCAGCTATTTCAAGTGCAACTTTAGTGATTTGCTTAAACTAATGCTACACTCAATTTCCTTTAGAATTAGTTTCATACAGTACAGCAAAGATCTGATGTAAAGTATGTAGCTTGAAAAGTCAAATCTTTTCTTCATACATCTTTAAACCAATAGACTGTATTTAATGTTGGATATTTGTTCTCTTAACTTTTTCATGTATTTTGTGTTTTTTTTGTTTGTTTTTTTTGCTGTACACACATTGTAATTGTCTCACAGTTTCATTTCAATTTGGTCACACTATATGATGGGTTGAAATGCACAGTTGTGATGTTTTGTTTTTGCTGTTTCGTTTGTTTGTTTGTTTATTGTCATAGCACCTAAACTATATGTCTAGTATACGTCCACACCAATATGCAGGATCTGTATCCAGGCTACTCAATGCATTTCTAACAGATTATAACAGGCTATATAAAGCCTGATCCATTTCCAGTCCTCTGTTTATTACAAAATATTGTGCTCTGGGTATGCCATCTGTCAACAACACCATATTGTGCTTCACTAAAATATTTTTTTTGTTCATGCTGGATATGAAGAGAGGCTTTGGACTTCCCCAATATCTCCATGGATACTATATGTAACACTACAGGACATTTACAAAACACCATATGTGAGGAAAGCTGTGATGGAGGTGCACAAAAAGTGGATGACATAAACCATTTAATGTAGGCTTACCATAGGCTACTTTGTGCACTGTACAACGGTATCATGTAGGCATGTATACATATTGGGTAAGACTCTGTATCCTGGGGTACTTAGTATTAAAGTCTCTGCTTTATGATCAGAGAAACAACCACTTACACAGGAGATCCCAAAGCTCTATATGTAATATGCATCCCAAGGCTAGCATTATACCATGTCTGCTTTATTGTTGAATATCTGGCATCTGTTGTATGCATTAGCCTAGCATGCATGTTTGAACACAGTGGGCAATAAGGGGGATTTATTCCACATTTTATGTTTATATCTATCATGATATGTAGAGAGAATATACGACAGTAGCCCACAAGATATCTGAGCAAAACCTATAAATTAAAGCCATGCAGACTAATCAGTGCAAACAAGCTTACTGAAAGTAATTAAAATCCATGCAGTTTGGAAATTGCCCTGTCTCTTCAACATCTGTTGGTCCAACACTTGGTGGCTGGTCCAGGAAAAAAGGTCTCGACAGCTACTGGCAATGATACTGTGAAATTTGATATGGATATTTATGATCCCCAGAGTTCTGGTGACCCCCTGACTTCTCCTCTAGAACTGCCATCCACTCAAAGCTTCCTCCTGAGAAACACATTATTCCATCAGAGGATGAAGCCAAATGTCCCCCTAGTGTCACCATCAGGTCATGACATCACTTACTGTATATACAAGAAATATCAAAATCTAAAGGGCAAATTAGCATGAAATCATCATTACATACAATACATTCATACCCCTTAGAGCATGAACCTTTTTAATTTTTGATCACTCAGTAGCTAAATGTCAACATTGCTCACATGAAATCTCGTATTCTAATAGCCAGATTGCCATTAAATTTGTTGGGCACATTAATGCTGCAAAGTGATTGAACCCTTTGGATTTTTATGATCCCATGATCTTTCCGCTAGTGTCACCTTCAGGACAACTGTTACAGTTTTAGCCCTACTAGTGGCCTCTAGATGAGTTTCAGACTATTGTTGTTGTTGTTGAATATTGTTGCTGAATGTACTCATTTCAATATCCTCACAATTTATGTCCAGTGCCAACATGCAGCATCAAGACAGAAAGTAGTGTGCCCATGTCACAAGGCAGGTGGTGGATGGGCATGTAGCACACTCAACTTTCATGCAGGAGTTTGCCTTACCACTGCCTTAACCATTATTCATTTGCCATAACTATGGCCTTTCCGTAACCTTAACTATACCCTAATTGCCATGGGCAGAAATAGAAAGCGAGAATAATGTTGTCAATTAACGTAATCCGGGGTTTTGTAGACCTGTCCAATATCGATGTTCTTGTTTGGTGATAGGTTTGAATAAACTAATCACAGTTACTTTAGCCCGATTAGGGCCATTTAACCTGAAACCTCTTCAATATTTGTTCCACTACTATTATGGAATAAAGACCAGACACAAACCTTATGAGCTACTTAAACAAATACAATACAATGCATTATATACAAACACACACACACACACACACACAGTGAGGAGAGACCTGCAGATGGTAATCACCTCAGCTAATCCCTTGTAAGTCGAATGAAAATAGCCTCAGTGGAGGGGGCTATCAGGCTGATACACAGCCTGCTACGTCAGGATCTAACCCCCATGTCCTTCTGTGTGTGTGTGAGACCATGTGCATGTGTCCATGTGCTCCCATATGTGTTTGACAAGAGAGCAGGCAACCAATTTACTAATCAGTCCCACAGAGTGCTGTGAGGGAGTCCCCAGGGTGCTTATTACAGATGCTTCAACTGCACTGCGTGTTTCCACACAGAAAACTGTGCATTCTAATCCAATATGACAGTCCAGCAATAAATCCCATCACTGTGAAGCTTATGTGTAGTAGTGCTTAGACTCTTAGACTGTGTCAGAGAGCCGTTGATTAATCTCTGTGATCATTTTATAAAGTTGTACATTTATGATGCTGCCTATGGGGTTTGTGCCTCAGATCAGCAGTTAGAAAGACAAATAGCAGTCAGCAGTAGCTTCAGATTAGGCTGTCCCAGCGAGACGAACAGCTCGGTGTTCCTGGAGTTGTGAGCGTGACATTGGGGAGTGGTGCAACTCCAAGCCTTGCATCAAAAAATCTGGAAATATCCCTCCTTTCTGACTGCTGGGAGCTTCATACATAGCTTGCACCTGACTTAGTTAATAATGGTAAAATGGTGAATGGATTATATATGTTTCACAATATTGTATTGTGGAGAGCTGCTTAAAACGTCTTTATCTGCCAGCAATGCAAAGTTTATTCTGTATAATTACAATTGAATGAAATGTGTTTTCATAGGGATGCCAGAATCCACCACAGGCCAGTACCACACCTTACTGTTCCGCACAACTTGCAAGAAATGGTATGTCATGACTAGGCCACATACACAGTCACCTTTTTTCACCTACTGGCTGTACTTAGGAGATACTTGGAGGGAAGCACTAGCCTGTCAGAGTTACTGTGTCAAAGTTCAGCTCTATTGTAAATTTTGAAGCCATTGTAGTTGGCCTGTTTTTACTTTTTGTCTTTTTTTATTTTTGCCTTCTTAGGACTGCACTGCAACGCAAAAACATATCACAGCTGACCCTCGGCGATTCAGAGAAGTAGTGCACTGGAGAGCTGGGCTGAGACAAAGAGGACAAGAGGAAGGATGGAACGTCAGATTAAAAAAAAATTCTACAAGGCTGAAATCAAATGAGGTGATCGCATTACGATTGTATGTTCTAGGTATTTCACTCACTGTTTCATTTGCAAGATATGCTGTGATATTATATTTAACTTTATATATTTGATCTGTAAGTACAGATTGATAAATATTCCATGGTACATTTAATAATTTAGTTAGTAAACATAATATACATTTAAAGTGATCCTGCTGTCATTTATGAGTTAGAGAAAATAAATTAAAAAAGAAATTAGCTAAATTATTAATCCAATTCAATAAAAAATAAATAATTTAATTAAATGAGCTAATTAGTTAATAATATTTTTAATAAAAGCAAAAGAACAATGTTATGTTGTACACGAAAAGGCCTCAGTATATCAAAATCAACTAAAATTCAATCCCAGGCATCCTTTTAGATAATGGCTAAATCAGTGTTGATTCACTGTCAGGAATAGAAAATCTGACGTTTATTCAAAATTAAACATAACGAGCACTACCTAGCCTACCTAGCCTATCTATCTATCTATCTATCTATCTATCTAATGCCCTCATACACACATTCACATGCACACCTAAAATCTCATAACCGCAGCTGGTATTATACGTCATCACTCATATGAAACCATGCACACACACACACACACCCCACACAAACACTAGGGGATGTTAGATATGGAGCTACTCACCGGTGTCTGTCATGGCTGCTGGTCGGCAGGCTCTCTGTTGGCTGCCTCACTGCCTCTGCCTGTTAGCACTGTATGTGTGTGTGCGTGCGAACGTGTGCGTGTGTGTTTGCGTGTGTGGCAAGCAGAGGAGCTAACCTCCCTCCTTAAGGTCAGGTGTACCCCAATTCTGTCTCTCACTCTGTCTGTCTGTTTCTCTTTCCTCCTCGCTCTTGCTCCCTCAATCCCATTAGCCAACTCTCTCTCTCTCTCTCTCTCTCTACATGAATGTCTCTCTCCCTCCCCGCTCCCTGCCTCCACTGCGCTTGCGTTCTCTCTCTCTGCTCATTTGCTCTGTTTCCACTTGCTCTTTCTCTCTCATTTCATAAGTTCAAATCAGCTTTATTGTTCAGACAACAGTATGTCAACGCTACTGTTTATGAGAACATAACCAACAAATAGAACAATAAAGAAATATTTAAAAAAATATATATATATTTTTTATATAAATCGTTTTCAAGAAACATTATTTTGAATTACTGGAAAAAAAAAACAGATGCCTCTATTTTACAGAAAGATGAAGTGAAATAATATTAACTATAGAAAAGTCTGCAGATAACAAAAACAAAGCAATTCAATGACATATAGAAAAAATATTTATGATCCCTAATAGGACTTGTGGCAGAGCTGTATGGAGCCAGGACAGTGACAGTAATATTTGGCATCAAAAAGAATATTTGGCTTTGAAAACAATACCTGAACTGAAAAAGGAAACATTGGCATTGAAACATTTGTATTGGAAAAAGTTGTATTGGCACTAAAACAAGTTTCATTGAAAAATAAAAGATAGAAATAATTCATTTTATTTCAATATTTTTTGCATTTTGATTTGTTTATCAATGACAATGTTCAGATTTTTTCTTCATGTCACTCTTTATTCAGTGACAGTTTCTTTTTTACACTCAGATTTTTTTTACGATTTTTTTTTTTTTTTTCAGTTTCAACTTTCTGTCACTGTTCTCATTCATAGCATTTGTTTCGATGTCTCACTATGGGATGCGCCTCCCTGCGTATTCCTCAGAAGCATTTATCTCATTACGCCAATCCTGATTGGCTGGTGATTGCGACATCCACGTCGGGTACATCCCTTTGCCATTAAATAGCTTGCGCTACGACGCAGCACCATTCAAACACCTCTTCTCGCTTCAGAGCATATCTCAACCTGTCTTATCAGCTAGCTAGCTGAACTGTCCATAGACAGAGCGATTTTGGCAAATCCTCTCCGCCCCCGGGTGCTAGCTGCTTGGTACGCTTCGAATCTCTGTCTTCACCATAGACTGGAGCGTTTATCCGCCTAGCCGTTTTACGTAAGGGTTATTTATTTTCACATTAGCACGCCAGCTAATACATCGTCTCTCTAGGTTAGACTCCGGGGCTCGACTCTGCCGTTGTGGAAATAAAATCTCGAGTAAGGACACACACCAGGTCTGCTCGTGCTGTCTCGGGCTGGAACATGCCCGACTGAAGCCCCCAGTTCATGCAGGTACTGTGCCTATTTCACCATGAAAAGTCTCTGACGACAGCTTGCACGCCAAGCTAGCCTGTCTGGAAAGGATCCTTACCTGTCTACCGGCGACATGCCCACCAGCATCGGAGACGGGGAGTGTAATAATGCGGATGCCGGGCAGTGTGCTGGCTGGACCTAGCCGTGAAAGCTCCACCTATGGAAGACGTGCTGGAATTGGATTATGAGGATGACGACGAGGACGCCTCGGAACTCCTCGGAACTCCTCATATCCGAGGACGACAAGGAAGAGGACGAAATGTTCATCCCTTCCGCTCAGGCTGCCAAGCCTGGTGCTGTGACTGCCTCCCGGGACGAGGAGGAGAGCGTGTCAGCTTCCCCTGCTCCCAGCATGGAGGATGTGTGCAAACGCGCCATATCCAGGCTGAATATTACCTGGCCTGCAGTAGTAACGGAGACCACCTGGTCATGTTATAAGGGGAAGAAATTACCCCAGGCTAGGAGGGCGGCAAAACAGTTTCTCCCAGTTTTTCCTGAGCTGTTGGAGGAGTTTTCAGTCTCATGGAAGGACCGCCCGTTCAGTGGTAAAAGCCTGATACAGGGTGCTTCTTCCCTGGACTTTGAGGGCATGGAGAAGCTTGGCATACTCCGCATGCCCCCGATAGAGCCATTAGTTGCAGCTCACCTCCACCCACACTACTGTCAAAAGCAGACCAATTCCAGTCCGCCATGACTGAGAGGGCATACAAAGCAGTGGCTTTGGCTGTCAGGGTGCGTAATGTTTCCTCCATGCTAACAGCGTACCAAGCTGAGTTGTGCAAGGACATGACGACAAAGCCTGACCCTGTCGTGTGGGAAGAGATTATGGTGATTATGGACATTTGCCTCCACGTGCAGGTGGTGTTGCAGGAGAGAGCCAGATGGCTCAACCTGACATTTTGGACATGCCAATTGTTCCCGATGGCATTTTTGGCACCGCTCTGGCCTCAATGCAGCAGAGGTGTGAGGCTAGAAAAAAGGAGGATGAAGCCCTCCAACTCTGCCTTCCCCGGAAAGCCGAGCCTCTACCCCCGCCGGCCCTATGACAGACCTTCGCCCAGGCTGTCTCATGGCCCCCTCAGTTTAAAATCCCTAAGCGGCCAAAACCCCAGCCCACCCCGGTCGCTCCACTTAGGCAGGAAGCAAGGACGAGCTGGCCCAGAAGAGCCCCAACGCTGAAGGCGGCTCCACCGGGACAACCGGCCCACACTGCCAGCCAGCAGGCTAGGAGGAAGAAGAGGGCGGCCTGAGAGCCCGCTCTCTTCCCACTGGTGAAGGAGCTGGACGTTCCCCGTTCACCAGCCCCACCTGTTCTGTTCCAGGGTGTATTGGAGGGGGTTTCCCAGCCCTCCGATTTCCAGTTGCTGCGTGTGGTGCCAAAGCGGCACCACCATGTCTCAGCCAAGAGGAAGAGAGACTTTGTTCCGGAGAGAGCAGGCTCTGTCTCCCTTCTAAGTCAGACAAGCACACACCCACATTCTTTATTAATAAAGCATGTTCCACTGTCGCATCCAGGTCTAGAGTCGAGGGCACAGCTAAAAACATTGAATAGAAAAACATGCCATGCCGCCCCTGGAGGGAGATACGGCCTCCCTCCAGGCGTGGGCCATTACCGACTCTGTCAGTGCACCAACACCTCGTGCATGCGCAGTGTTAGTCAAGGGTCCCAACCGCGCTCCGCCGCTAGATGACCCCATAACACAATTATTAGGGGCCCCCTTGCTTGCTCAGCTTGCGTTCTACAAGAAGAAATTCTCTCTCTGATAGAAAAGAAAGCGATATGTACAGTTCCTCCCGAACAAAGTCGGAGCGGCTTTTACTCCAGGTATTTTCTGGTCCCCAAACGGGGAGGGACATCTGTCGACCTGAAAGACGTATATTTCCACATTCTGATTTATCCTCTGCACAGAAAATATCTGAGGTTCGCCTTTCGGGGTATCTGTTACGAATACAGTGCTTCCTTTCGGTCTATCCCTGAACCTGAGAGTGTTTGTGCGGTGTACCGAGGCAGCAATAGCCCTGTTAAGACAGCAGGGCATTCATCTGGCTACATATTTAGACGACTGGCTCCTTTTGGCACGATCGGAGCAGGAGGCTATAATGCAAACAAATATCCTCATAACACACCTGGTCGGCCTGGGTTTTGTTATAAATGTTGTCTCCGGTACAGAGTACAGAGTATAATCTTCCTGGGGTTATCCCTGGACTCGGTGTCTTTCACAGCCCGCCTGTCAGCGGAGAGAGTGACAGCTTTCACAGCTTGTCTCGCACATTTCCATCTGCGCAGGTCTGCCCCTTTCAGATTGTGTCTTCGGCTACTGGGGCTGATGGCGTTGGCCATCCTGGTGGTCCCACTCAGCTGTTTGTACATGAGGGATTTCCAGCACTGGGTGGCCTCCCTCAGACTGGACCCTGTGCGTCATGGCGCACGGAGGGTGACGGTCACCATGGAATGCGTAATGGCGCTTCAGCGCTGGCGGCTTCCAGCTTTCCTGGTTCAGGGAGTTCCCATGGACACCGTTCTGTCCCGGAAGGTGGTCACTACAGACGCGAGTTTGTCGGGATGGGGCGGAATATACAAGGGCCGATCGGTGAGGGGTCTCTGGAGCAGTGGTCTCCAGTGGTCCCACATAAATTATCTGGAGCTCTTAGCGGTATTTCTCACCCTGAAGCGCTTTCTTCCGTTTCTCAGTGGACATCATGTTCTGGTGAGAATGGACAATACAACAACGGTGGCTTACATCAACTGTGAGGGGGGTCTGCGATCCCGTCAGTTACACGCGCTAGCACGCAAACTGATGTTGTGGAGCAGCAAGCGCCTGTCTCTGAGAGCGACACATGGGACGGGGGCTCTGAACCTGGGGGTGGATCTGCTGTCCAGGGGCACGCCGCTGTACGGGGATTGGACTCTGCATCCAGCTATTGTGAGGCAAGTGTGGATGCGCTATGGCCAAGCCGCGGTGGATCTGTTTGCGTCAAAGGTAAACACGCAGTGTCCACTGTTTTTCTCAATACACGATCTAGGCGCGGCTCTTGCCATGGACGCGCTCGCGCACGTCTGGCCGCACATCCTCCTGTACACTTTTCCTCCCTTGGCCCTGATATCCCCCACTCTATCCAGAGTGAGGGAGCACCGCCACACACTGATTCTAATAGCTCCACACTGGCCAGCAATGCACTGGCTGGCGGAAATATATCAACTCCTGTGCGGACAGCCATGGCAACTCCTGTTACGCAGGGACATGTTGTCCCAGGCGGGGGGGACATTATTTCACCCACACCTGGAACACCTGGCACTATGGGCCTGGCCCGTGAGTGGTATAATGTGAATACAGTGGGGCTTCCTCAGAATGTAATTACCACTATTCAGAGTGCTAGAGCCTCCCCCACCAGGTCCCTTTATGACTGTAAATGGAGGTTGTTTGAGGAGTGGTGTCACAAGGAGGGACACGTCTCTTTTCAGTGTCCAGTTGGTGTGATTTTGTCATTCCTGCAGAACTTGATTGACAAACGGAAAGCTTTCTCCACAATTAAGGTGTACTTGGCTGCTATTGCTGTATGTCATGTGGGATTTGAAGGTAAAACAGCTGTCCAACATCTTTTGATCTGCCGTTTTATGAAAGGGGCACGTAGGCTCCTCCCTGTTTCCAGGCCACTGGCACCAACCTGGGATTTAGCAGTGGTTTTGGGTGGGCTCTCTGGCCCTCCATTTGAACCACTGGAGGAGGTTGACTTGAAGCACCTGTCTCTGAAGACGGTGTTGTTGCTGGCTTTGGTGTCTGCTAAATGGGTTAGTGACATTCACTCTGGGTGCACCCTTCATGCACTCAGTTTGCCCCAGGGCATGTCAGAGGGAATCATTTTGGGGAAGCTAAGCTTCCCCTAGCCTCTTAATAGCACTGCCTATGGTTCAAGAATTCCCAGTGAACTCGTGGAGGCCATCGCCATAGGTTTGTGGTGATGCCAGAGGCTTCAGAGAGGACGAGAGGACGGCTGGTTCAGTGATGTTTTCTCCTTAGTATGCAGATTATATGTAAATCTTGCTCTCCTTTCCCCTGCCCTCAAACCCCTCCTCTCCACGCCAAAACAGTGACAGAAAGTTGAAACTGAAAACTACTGAAACTGAAAAAAAACTGACATCGTAAAAAAAAACCTGAGAGTGTAAAAAATAAACTGTCACTGAAAAAAGAGTGACATAAAGAAAAAATCTGAACATTGTCATTGAAAAACACATCAGAATGCAAAAAATATCAAAATAAAATGATTTATCTTTTATTTTTCAATGAAACTTGTTTCAGTGCCAATATAACTTTTTCCAATACAAATGTTTGAATGCCAGTGTTTCCTTTTTCAGTTCAGGTTTTGTTTTCAAAGCCAAATTTTCTTTTCGATGCCAAATATTACTGTCATTGTCCTGGCTCTGGAGATGTAGGCTTGTTGAGGAGAAATAGTAGTTACCTGGATGTAACTCCAGTTCTATGAGCATGTGCATAGCAATCTAACCCCTAATAGTTTACCCCATTGAGGCTCTGCCTCTGCACTCTTGCACAGACCTTTGCACTCACTGCCCAACAGGGGCCAGCTGGGCATGCAATTAGAGCTATACATGTACTACACTCATAGAATGGAAGTTACATCCAGGTAACTGCTATTTCTATTTTGTTTGTGCTTTACCATTGACCATCACATTCTATTACAGAGACTAGAACATTTAATTGGCATTAAAGGCACCGCACTGAGCTGGTTTAAATCCTATTTATCAGATCAATATCAGTTTGTACATGTTAACGATGAATCCTCTACGCACCAGCTTCCAGTTTGTGTACGGGAGGTGGACACCCTCCTCACATTTAAGAGAAGGCTTAAGACTTTCCTCTTTGATAAAGCTTATAGTAGGGCTGACTCAGGTGAGCCCTGAGCCACCCCTTATTTATGCTGCTATTAGACTGCCGGGAGACTTCCTATGATGCACTGAGCTCCTCTCTCCTCTCTCCTCCTCTTCCTCGCCATCTCTACACACTCTTATCCCATTAATGCTTGCTACTAACTCAACTGCTTCCCTTTCCCATAGTTGTGTGCTTTCTCCCCTCCCTCTCTCTCTCTCCTTCTGTTGCTTTCTGCAGGTATTTCTGCCTCCGGAGCTGTAGAGTCTGGATCTATGGTTGCACGCCACCTGCTGCCCCCGTGTTCCTGCTCTACACCCACTGCTGCTATTATTGTTATTGCTCTCATTGTTAGTATTACTATTATTATATTGCTATTAGTATTATTTTTATTAATATTAACATCAATACCATTACCACAACTATTACTTTACATCTCTATGTAGAACTGTACTGTACTACTGTATGTTCTCTTTCCTCCTGCTCTCTCTCCCTCTCTCTCTCTCTCTCTCTCAACCCAACCAGTCGAGGCAGATGACCGCCCACCCTGAGCCTGGTTCTGCTCGAGGTTTCTGCCTGTTAAAAGGGAGTTTTTCCTTGCCACTGTCGCCTAATGCTTGCTCATGGTGGGAACTGTTGGGTCTCTGTAAATATAAAGAGTCAGTCTAGACCTGCTCTATATGAAAAAGTGCCCTGAGATAACCTTGTTATGATATGGCGCTATATAAATAAAACTGAACTGAATTGAATTGAATTGAATTGAATTGCTCTCTAATGTGCTTCGGAGGCAAAGGCCATTTAGGGATGTGATGTCCCAGCTGTGCTGAATCATGGGGGTTGAGCATACACTGTATGTCACCATTGTCACTGCAACAACTCAAGTGTTGGCGGTAACCATCAACTGATGGCAGAGGCTAAAAAATGGAAATATAGGGAGAAAATACTACTCACATTTAAGCCACTTTCTCTCCAGTACAGGAGAAAAGTAACCGGAGAATGGATGCCATGCTTAGGTGATGAATCCTTCTGTGACCGTGGACCTGGGCAGAATCATCACCAATTACCTGTGTGGGATCCCAGTTGTCAGTCACAGTGATGTCCCTGAGCTTTGAGATGAAGAGCAAGTAAGTCACCCCATCCCAAGTGGGCTGCCTTTCCAAAAAACACATCACTGCAAATCAGTGTGGTGAAAATGCAGTGAGTGGGAGGTATGGCAGAGAAAACAAAGATGAGAGGACAGAGAAGAATGAGCATCAGACATCGCCTTCCCTTTAGATACCAGCTATGAAGGATGAGAAATTGTTCAAATTGGGGTAAAACAATCTAGAGCTTTGTCATTAACACAAACTACAGTAAATTGTGGAGTTGATTAATCAGAATACAATAATCTACTCTAAGATCTAAGTAAGATATTGCAAGCAAAACTATACGGAGGAAGGCATGAAATTAAATTATTCTATAATTAAGTGATTATAGAAAAAAATAAATATTTAAATGAGCTACTGTACAAGAGTTATTTATTTGCATCTCTGTTTCCATCTGTAGCATTCTCACCTCCTGCCTCTGACTCTGGTTATCTCTCATCTTCTTCCCATTGAAATTCTCCATCCTCCCCCCTTCACTACTCTCTCACTGCCTTCACTCCCTCTTTTCTAATACGCTCTAAATCTTTGCAAAGCTCATCAGTTGATTATCAGCTGCAGAGAGAGAGAAGCTGAAGCTGAGATACAAAGCAGGGAGTCGTGACACAAACGCACACTTCTCCCTGCTGGGGGTTGTGACTGGAAAATGTCATGATGTGTCAGAACAAAAGCCAGTGAATGAATGGTTGGGCTGGAAAACAGCATTATGTTTGTGAAAAGCTATGCTTGTGTATCTGTGTGTGTAGGAGGGGAGGGGGCGGGGGGTAACTGGAGCAGCTATCCTTGTGAAGACCAACTCTTTGCAGCCAGCTGTTCTAATGAGGATATGTACTGTATATGATACAGATTACAATACAGAGTTCCATTTTAAACAAGCACCACCACCATGTCTGAATACTAAAGCCAAGAAGAATGCCTTCAGATGCATTACCACCAGTGGCCACTCAGTGGCCCTAAAATATCACTGGCACCATAGATTCAAAAAGTCTCAATATACAAAGTCAAGCAATTTTCTGTAAGCGGTCGGTCTTAACAGGCAGTGTCATCTCTACCATTTCTACACACCACACAACACTTTTTCAACACAGTTTTATTACAAAGATATTCATGCTTTGTCCCCTTGGAGGCAGAGGAACTCCACAACAGACTGAAAACGCATTATCTGACATACTGACCCCTTCTCCATCTGGTATTAACATACAGTCTGTATCTGGATAAGTTATCTGGCATGCCTTATCTCAAATCTGCGACTCTGGAAATTACTCTTGATTGTCATCAGACCTGAATATGCAAATTGGGTAGGCTGGACAAACAGAGTGTGTCTCAGGCTACCATCGTTGGTCATATGGTCACATGACCATCTTGCATTTTGTAATGGTCAAAACTAAAATAATGAGCTGAAAGGTCAAAAAGCTCCCTAGAGCTGAAGAAAACTTCACAGTTGGTGATATTTCTTGAATGACATGGTTTACATGACACATTTGATCTGTTGTTAAAAATTTTTTATTATTTTTTTAATTATTAATTAGTGCAGTTTTAGAAAACAGATACATTTCAGAGCATTTTGCTTGGTTGAAAGACCCCCAGCCTTCACAGTCAGCTGCTTCACAAACCTAAAGCTGTCATCACGTTTGTCCATAGTCTTGTCTTACATTGCTCCCCATCCTTCCTCTTCCTCTGTCTTCTCTTTTAGACAACTGTGTTAAAAAGATCACTAACCTCTTTTTTTGCAGAATTTGGTACTCCGTGTTTACAAAAATACTTTATGTAATAAACTAAAATTATAAATGGCTGAGATCGTTTACTGAGATGTTGGGGTATGGACCCACTGAACATCACAGCAGTTGAGAAAAACTATTAAATAAAAAGGTAACTAAAAAGGTAATTAATTCAACAGTTCGATTTTTAAGCAGTGCTCACCTCCAGAGGAGGCAAAGACCACAGCTGGGAAAGCTAAAGGAGAGAGAGGTCAGGTGAGGGTTTTTTGCTGTTTCTGCTCTCTATACAGCAGGGGGAGTGCTTGTACCTTTATCTGCTCATGGAGGGCAGTTACTGTAGCAGGACTGGTCCTCCATGTGGTGGCCACCACCACAAACCCTCACCCAATCCCAGCACTGGGCTTACATCCAGTTTCATCATTTGGATATCAGTGTGATACCAAGACATGACGTAACCCGGCAGCTCGATTTAAATGGCCTGAGAAAACTTCAGGTGAGAAATGCATCAGCAGGTTAGCAGGTAAAGTTATCTAATGAAGCAACACCCCCTATCTGATCTATTTGAAAATGCTGTGAACTGGACATTCTAAAAGGCTTAATGTGGAAACAGCTGAACCCACTTACTTGCTTTGTCGGCACAGGGAATACGTAGTGCCCACAAGTAGAACCAAAAGACATGAACTCTCCTTTATCCCTAGTGCTCTTAAATTGTTTTATAAATGACCTGTTTATTTTAGGGTTTATGTTCTTAATTTCATGCTTTTGCTTATGATGTTGATCTCTGTGTTTTTATGCTGTCTTGACAAATTCTAATAAATGAAACTGAATGAAAATGAAACTGAAGGCAAAAAATGTTTCACTTTGAGGAAAAGAATGCCACTTCAAGAACAGCACATTATATATATATATATATATATAAAGTGCATTAATTGTATACCCTAAATATTCTTACAGACACCCACACAGGAGCTATGCTGGAATTACATGAGGTCACCAAAATTCACAAACCATTAAGAATGAAGGAAAGAAGGTGTTAGGGTCCCGACTCCCATTTATATTATTAGAGAAGCGACCAATCCCTTGAAGCACGATGGCAGCAAGAATCGAGCACGTTTAACGGAGGGCAAAGTTCAAATGAATGGACTATGACCTGGAAGAGCTGAAAAATTGTGTCAGGGTAACCTGAATAAATGTCATTTGCTGCTTGGTATTAATTATTAGTAGTATGCAAATAGATTTTCTTTTTGATGGGATATTTGGTTCCCTAGTGTATATAAAATATACCATTTGCATGCCTGATAGTTTATGCTTCACAATGTGTAGCATCAGTGGTGAATAGTAATTAAGTACATTTACTCATTAAGTACTGTACCTAAGTACAGTTTTGAGGTACTTGTACTTTACTTGAGTATTTCCATTTTATGCCAGTTTATACTTATACTACACTACAGTTCAGCAAGAAATGTTGTTCCTTTTACATTTATCTGCAAGCTATAGTTACTAGTTACTTTGCAGATTAAGATTTAACATACAAAACATATGATCATTTTATAAAATATGATGCATCATTTAAAATTACCAGCTACAACGTTAAATTCCTTTTACCATTTGAAAGCGGCCATTCTGGTGCCTAATGTATACTTTTACTTTTGGTAATATAAGTACATTTTGTTAATACTTCTGTGCTTTTACTTAGGTAGCATTATGAATGTAGGACATTTACTTGTAATGGAGTATCTTTACACAGTTGTATTGGTACTTTTACTTACGTAAAGGATCAGAATACTTCTTCCACTGCGTAGCATGCTGCACATTAGACTGTAGCCTGTAGCAGCAGCAGTTGTCCACCTACAAACATGTATCAATTCTGAATTAAACAATCAATAATGTCTAAACATCTTTAATGGGCATGGATGAAGAATCTGTCTGTGACTATGTTTAGAGATGGATCATTTTGTTAATATCAAACATTGAGTTGACAGTTTTAACACAGTCAAATTACTTAATCAGAAATCCTTTATTAGTCTCACAATGGAGAAATTTACATAATGCAACACAGTTGAGACATTTTGTCTACACTGAAGGGAGTGTGCTCCCCTCCGGCTAACCAAATTACTATAGCAGACAATCTAATTGTGCTCAGGTTCCATAAGTGTACTCCATGGGCTCCTTTGACACATCACAGTACATACACTTCCCATTCTAGGTTGAGTAATCTAAGACACTGAGGATCTAGTTAGAGGCAATAAGCCTTTGGACTCTCACTTTTTAGCAACTTTTGATCAACTTACTGCAATGAGAAGACATGTCTTAAAGGGATCTTCACTGATTTACACATCAAAGTCTGTTCAAAGGTGTTGCAGAGTATTACTGCATATATGAAAAAAGTTGTATAAAGTCTTTACGTAGTGTCTCCTCTGTAGTCCGCTGCTCATCTCTGCTGCAGGCTAGTGGCTCCAGAATACATTAGCCGCTACTAGCAAAACACACTTGAATCTCCGACTGAACTGTCGATTCTGAGTAATGTAGGCGCAAGGTTTTGATGTTGTTTTCAGAAAGAAGAATGTGTGTAATAAAAAAGACAATATCTTTTAGAAACTGTCCATTGTGAATGTTATAGTGCAGTGCTGAATCAGTGGGGTACTCTTTTAAGTTGTAGCGGTCTCTAAATAATCTTGCAGGGGAACACTAGGACCCATGCAGGGGCATTAGCCAATCAGGTGACAGCCACAAACAATTAGTAGGCTCATGGGCAAAAGGTGTGCAAGACTGTAGGCTGCCGCCACACTGTGGGGCCCAATCCCAACGTCCACACTCACAGACTAAGAGCTAAGAGCTAAGTCCACAAGGGATTAGGGCTGTCCCACTGAGCCCTTTATGCCCACTTTCCATAAGTCTGCATTTTTGCAGACTTTGTCTGAGGGAATAACCCATAATTCATAGTGTTGTGACATTAAAGACAGGGTTAACAGGGGAAGCCCAGACAAACAGGAAGGAGCAGGAAGAAAAAAGAAGTTTACATGTAAGTATAAACACAAAGCTCACTGGTGATAGGCAGAACTGTGTGTAGTTGATTGTCTTATGATGGCATGATGATGATTTCTAAATATGCTTTGATCAGATCTGATCCAACAACATTACTATTGTTAGAGCAGGAATTTAACTTCCTTTCTGTTAAGGGTAAGGCTACATTCAGATAGAATCAGGCGCTTCCGCAGAAACACCGGTTCCCCCATTCATTTGAACGTGGGTACTGCATTTAGGCTGCAGCGGTGCGGGCCACAAGGGGGTGCCAAAAAGCTCAGCTCCACATGCTTTGCCAGGTTTTAGTTTTTGATGCTGTTTTCTATTTCATGAATTGTAATTAGGTAATAATGAGGGTTCTGATTATTTTTCATTGCGTGCATGTTGTCCTTGTTTCTCTCTCTCTCTCTCTCTCTTTCTCTCTCTCTCTCTCTCTCTCCCTCTCTCTCTCTCTCTCTCTCTCTCTCTCAATTTAATTGGCTTTATTAGCATGACGTTGGATTAAACATGTTACCAAAGCAAAAAGTCACATATAAACAATAAAATATAAATAGTCACTCGGTCGTGTGGCTCAGGTCTGAATCGGGGGTCTAAGGACAGAGGGTCTTGTATGCTGTACAGATTGTAAAGCCCCTTGATGTTGGGCTATACAGAAACACTGACTTGACTTATCCAACAGTATATCCATCCGCCCAGTACTTCTGTGCAGACGCTACAGCACACGTACAGGCACTATGGTTCCAATTTCCCGTAAAACCACAAACTGTTGTTTTTACATTTCTGTTTGTGTACAGATTGAACAAATTAGATATTAATTAATGAGCTGCTGGTGGTAGAGGTGTTGGATGGTGTATTTTTGAATAGCCAGACTAGCTGTCCCTGCTAAGCTAGGCTAGCCACATCTTGACTCCACCTCTGTACTTAACATATACACAACATATACAATACTATTATTGATCTTCTCATCTAACTCTTGGAAAGAAAACTAATAAGACATTTCTTCAGACACCAAAATGTCAAATGCCGAAGTGGTTTCCTTCAATGCTTAAGAAAAGCAGTGCAAGGACTCTGAACAGATACAAGTCATTGATATTCTGGCAGCTCATCTTTGTCATACAAGAGCACAATTCACACTAATGCACTGGATTATAAAACCAGCTTTGTCATTCATTAACTGTACATCAAGGCAGATGCTAGAGAGAAATTCTTTGATTTTATGCAAGACCACTCCATCTGTCTGAGAAGCAAATGTGTTCCATTATGGCAGCTTTCTGTGCATGAATGTGGATGGTTAATGTTGTAGCTCCTGTAAAAAGTAGCAGTGAGGCAGCAGTGTGTTGTGTGTGTGAGAAGGGAGGATGGTGATTTCTCAGAGGAAAACACCGGTATTCTCCAGACAGACACACACTTCATTAGCTAATGGTCTTGTCGGGATAATCAATTCGGTCTGCCAGACAGCCACAGACAGTGCTTGATGCTTTGCCACCACGCTGTCCTTCACCTCCCTTTGGCTCCAACTCACTTCCCCAAATGCACTTGCTCCTACTCTCTTTCTTTCAGTTCACTGAAGCTGCAGTAAAAGCAACATGCATTGCATTGAGTGTCAGTTCATTTTTGAGCTTGGAACAAAAAATCTTACTCAAGGTCCACTTAATAGCTTTTTCTCAGATTTTTTTCATTTTTGTACATTACTTGAGTACATTTGTCAGACTTCACACAGCTCCCTCTGGAGACACTGAATGCTTTATACAACTTTTTCCACATATACGTAGTACTCCCAAACAGTTCCCCTTTAAGTGTATCAGACTTCATTGCAGCTCCAGGAGCTATCCATAGTATGACCTGTTAATTAATTATAATTTCTTGTTAATTACAATTTGGTCTTATTTATATAGATTTTACTATGATTTTTATCACGTATCATAACTTACTCACTATTAAGATATTAGCTTTGCATTTAAAGTTTATTTGAATTATTTTCATTGATTTCAATTTCAGTTTTCTTAGAGCTTAAAAAAGTGCAGCCTGTTTGATTGTATTGTATTACCGGTAATAACGCAGTCTACTGTTGTCTGACTATGCTGGTGTATTAGTGTTGGCCTGAGCTCTCAGCACTGTCTTGTCACACAGCTCATCATGTGTTGTCGCCTTAACACACACTACTCCATTCATTCTGCTATTTACAGGTTGTGGACTAGCACTCAACAAGGGGGCAGAGCGAGGTGAATCCCCTCCAACCCCCAGCACACAGACACACATAGACAGAAACTCCCTCCTTTCTCTCTCACTATACCAGCTGTTGCTTTCCGCAGACCCTGTGCCCCATTAATTATTCAGTTCTAAAAGACAGGCAACCACACACACACACACACACACACACACACACACACACACACACTCATACACAGCAGGGAGCTCTCTCTTTATGCACCCTAGTTGACTCATGCAGTCAGGCAGCCCACATGGGCTACCCACTAATAATCCATGAAACATTTTAACCCTTAAAGTGCCCACATGTGATAGGTGAGACACTATAAATACACTCATCCTAACATCAGGTTTGGCTTGTTTCAAAATGTTAAGTGGTATGGGTGGTGGAGATTGTGAATGTAGACAGAAAATCAATCAGTCATGTACTACTGGAGGACCTCCAAACAACAACAAATACTTATGAACTGGGATAGTGGCACTCCAAAAGAATCTCAGTATTATGGCCTCAGTCAACCATTTCATTTCTTATGCTGATGCATTTTGGCAAAAAGCCTTCATCTGAGGACAATAAAAATGGTATTCTCCTCTTGTAGAACAAGCAATCAGTCCCAAGTCTGTAGGGGAACTTAGTAATACATGTAATATAAATGTCTCTCAAACATCCTGGAATACAAGCCTTATAAAAAGAATGTAAAAAGGAACCATATGGTGCAATCTCACAGACACTGAAAGTCTTAACTGCTCCTGCTTGCCTAACTTGGAACATCTGGTGCTCTTGTGCCGTCCATCCTACCTTCCCCAGAAACTCACTTTGGTCATCATCTGCCACTGTGGTGAGTGGGGACACCTTCTTGGCAGAAAAATCTGAACTTATTAGCACTGGCTCATCTGTTGGTGCACACTCACACTGGAGGGTGTTGAACAGCTCCAAGACCAACTCCATTGTTAAGTTACCTGGAAGAGGTTGGGAACTCTGGTGATGTGGAACACATCCTAAATGGGGGCATCACCTAGCCTTTTACAACTCCTTGAGTCCTTTAGTCTGGGGGGTTTTCTGCAAGCAAATACAGGAGGATTTTCCACTGACTTTTTCAGCATACATTCCATTAGTAGAACTGGCCAGTATCTCAATATGATCTGTTTAATTTGACAAACCACTTTGTAGTTTATTGATTTGTTCCACAGCATTGTGATAATAATCTTGTTCCATCTTTTTTATTTTTGCTGCACTGTTTGGCTGGAATGGGGATACAACACACAGCCAAACACTGAGAAACTGTCTAAGCTTCTCTCCACAAACACTAATGACGGCCTGGACATCTTGGTTTGTTCAGCACTGTTGTTCTTTTTTAAAGGATTGGTTTTCCTGCTCCATACAGATGCAGTAGTAAAATGGTGATTACTGTTGTGTTACATTATCAATGTATGTGCTTGACCAATCAGCAACAGAACAGCAGTGGCCCAGCCTGGTCTCTCAACAGACTGCACTGGTAAATATGCATATCTGCAGAGGGCTTTCAGGCCTGAGTCAGACACTGCAGCACTCAAGGCAAACAAGACAGAAGGGGGTCAAAGGTCATGCTACAGCTGGAGAGCAAGAAACACAAATAAAACAAGGCAAAGCTGAGATGCTGAAAGGCATTCCTCAATCTCCCAGTTCAGTCTGTTCTCAGCACCAAACAGGTCCTGGAGAAACATTTGGTCACATAAGCTTGTATGACATATTCAGGCAGTGTAACTTTCAACTATCTAAAAGAACATGAGAAAGTTTGACGTTTGACTTGGACCACCTAGACCAGCGACAACATTAAAATACTGCTTACAGGTTAATGCATCAATAATTTAACAGTCTCAGAGGAGCCTGTCATTATAATTAGTGCTAGAGGCCAGCTGATACAGTACAGTACATCAACATGGTTAATATTATCATTTGAGACTGTGACTGTGAAGGTCATAGCATATGATTCACATCATTTTCATACTCATCAAACCATTCAGTGAGCCCTCATACCGTGTATGGAATAATCTGCTTTCAGTATTTTTCTACACTCATTTATTCAGGTTTTACCTTTTATTTGTCACTTGTCTGTATGTTATTTCAAATCAGTGTTGTTTATTTTTCAACTGTACTAGAACTAGTGCTTGTACCACTAGTAGACTCAGAATCAGAAGGTAGGTTTACAAAGAATTTGCTTTGGTATTGGCAGGTTGAACTTTTTCATCTGTTGCAGGAAGTACCTTTTCTGCAGGGTTTTTTTTGTTGAGGTTCAGTGTTCTGCTCCCACTTGAGGTCCTGGGTGATGATGGCGTCCAGGAAGCGGAAGGACTCCACAGTGTCAACTGGGGAGTCACCCAGGGTGATGGGGGTGGGTTTAGCTGGGTTCTTCCTGAAATCCACAACCATCTCCATTGTTTTAAGAGTGTTGAGCTCCAGATTATTCCAATTGCACCAGGTCACCAGATGGTCAATCTCCCACCTGTAGGCAGATTCATCCCCACCACAAATGAGCCCAATGGGAGGGAGCTTGACAGACTGATGACTGGAGGTGCAGCTGCTGGTGTACAGGGAGAAGAGTAGAGGGGAAAGGAGGCAGCCTTGAGGGGAACCGGTGCTGAAGGACCGGAAGTCAGAGACATGCTTCCCCAGCCTCATGTGCTGCTTTCTGTCAGACAGGAAGTCTGTCCACAAACAGGATCCTGGCATAGGTTCCTGAGGAGTTCAGCAGTGGAGGGCCATGTTTACTACATTGTCTACAGACCTGTTGGCTCTGTAGTTGATACAAATATTGGCAGATAAATTGTCATTAGATTTTTTTTAAACTCTCAAATATCAATATCGGTATCACCCAAAAATCAAGAAGCAGCAAGGCTGTAATTACAACCCTTACTTTCACTGATGATACTGTTTTTTTCTTAAATAATGAAATTTTATTATTTTTTTCACATTAATAATATTATCATCTCCTCACCATATTCATCCTCATCCCGTTCTTTATCAGTGCAATTTTTGCATTTTCATGCCATTTATTTATGACATGCTCTAATAGGGCCGAAAGACTAAAGTTTCAGTTAGCAGATATCAAATATCAAATCTCTGAATATTTCTTCCAGCACTGTGTTTTTATGTGTGTATGTAACTCTGCATTTGAGTCATCAGAAATGACTATTACAGTAGTTTATCACCTTTGGAACTCCGTAGGGACTGAGGTTAACAGTGATAATGTGCTAATGAAAACAATGACTCTCCCTACTCACATCTTTATCACTATCTATTTTTGGTTACTAGACTCCAGTCAGCCAGCCTGCCTCACTGTTACAAAGAAATGACAGATTTGACTTATCATCCACTTATCACTGTTGATAACCCACAACAAGCTCTGAGCTGTGTCTGTCTGTTTGTATTTCGTGGTCTGCGGTAAGAGGAGAATAGTTCTGTGGTGACTGGCAGACACATTGGCAGGCACAATCATTTTCCCTGTTTACATGAAGATTATCAAAACTATGTCATAATTATATGGACATATCTTGAATATGTTGGAACCTGACTCATCAGCAACTAGTTTTGTGGATCACTTCATAACTGTGGAATGATAAATGGTCATTTCTATCTAATGTTTTGGGTCAGGGTTAGGGGGTAATGTGGCTTCTCAAATCATCAGGACTGACGTTTAGATCTTTGGAAATGTTTACTTGAGAAGACAATGAGATTAAAATAGATTTTTTTTGGGCATGTTAAAATAGAAAAAACTCCACTACTTTATAAAGATGATAACGAACATCAAAGCTCATGGTGTGACTCTTGTGTAATCTCACTTGAAATAAACCCTATTTGGTTGTTTTTAGTGTGTGTTTTCAGCAATGCATTGTGTATTTAGTGCAATGATGCGTAAAATGTGACAGTGTGTGCTTGGGGTTAACAGGAAAAGGTAAACTGCTTCATCAGCACATCTAAAAGAATAACCCTAACACTGTCAGCGTTATCAGTCCACTTGAACCCTCACAAAAAATCCTTCAAGACTACTTCTATTGTTTTTTGTGTGTGTTTCTGCCCGTGTGTGTGTCAGAGGTCTTGAAGGTTAAAAGTTCAGCTCAGGCTTCTGTCCTCCCTTTTCCCCAGTGTTGTTGAGCCTAAATCAAAATAAAAGCTTTGGCACACCTCGAAGCTTTGCTGTCATGCACATACACCTCATGGTAAGGAAAATAAATGAGCTTGATTTGTGGTGTGTGCTGTCTGGTTCCTGGGGTGAGGACTGAGATAGTGTCAGATCACTGGTGATGAACTGATCCTGGCTCAGAATGAAGCCCATATTTCTCTCAGTGCAGAGAGAGCTGTGTACAGTACAGCGCATTTCCTCCAGGTGAGGAACGTGCAGAGACACAGAAAATACCACACAGTCCCCAGGCACACAGTGGCAGGAATGTGTGTGTGTGTGTGTGTGTGTGTGTGTGTGTGTGTGTGTGTGTGTGTGTGTTTGTGCGTTTTCAGAGAACATCTAAAGCAATAAATTCATTTATTTATTTCATTAAACAGCTACAATCTATATTTTTATAATAACAATGTATAACATTGTGAAAACAATGTATAATGTGACAGGGGTCGCTCGTGGTGATGAACCTACAGAGAATTATCAGCTGAACCTGCAGCTCATCTCGTCCTTACGGAGCTTTATAGTGAGTTTCAGCTCATTGTTTATTTGTCTGGCCCACAACTTTAATGTTCTGGTTCCCTCTCAGTGCTCTCATAGCATCATTTTCAGAAATAGTGGACACAGTGGCTAGCTAAAGAGCCAGATATTTCCCTCAGGAGTTGGTAGAGACCAAAAACAGAACTAACAGAGAGAAGATGTTCGACCATCCGAACAGCGCTTCTGATGAAGTATCCTGGCAGCTAAATCCTGCGCGGAATAGATGCCTCCTTTTCACCGCAGATGAAACAGGGACTTATTTTCTTTTATTACAGAGGTACAGTAAGTATCAATAGTATATTTGATAGTTAGTCTATTCATCAAACTACAACTCATCAATAGCAGTGGTTTTAGGGATTTGTGTACATCCTAATACTAAGCTGACTGTGACCTTTACATTTAATCAGTCCAGGTGTTTCTTCACATGAAGTGAGTTTTGCTACTTTACATATCTGTTTGAATTGGAAAAGTTTGAAATGTGAGTAACACAGTGTCAGTGTGTGGGTGTGTTGTTTCCTCTGAAGGCTGATGTTATAAAGCTGAAACTGATCTCATTTGACATGATACCGACATGCTGACGCTGCATCCACACTGAACATGCCCTTCATGATGATGTCAAGACTTGCCCTGCATTCTCTATGAATGTCATGTAGCCAAAGGCCAAGTGCCAGGAGAACTCAGTGCAGAGGACTTTTTCCACTGGAAACTGTACACAACCTTTCTTTATCACTGTCAGTGAGCTGGTAGCACAAACTAACACCATGCAACAACAGGAGTGATCTGAAATATATGAGCACAATCAATATGGCATAATTTGGATTGTAATTAAGGCATTTGTCTACTTTAACCACCAGTTGTTAAGACAACGTCCTTCTTTTCTGGGCCCTTAATGTCAAATCTGGTCACACTGCACTCCATCTGGGGTGATTTATTTTCTTCTTTTTTAATGTTTTTTCATAAATATTTAGTGGCAAAGACAGTAATCTCTTCCTTTAAAATGATTTCTTCCATGACAGAATTGTGTAGCTTTGACACAGGGAAACCATTTTTGTGTTTTCTATATTTGAAGCCTGTTTCTTTATGCTGTGTGTTGTCAAATTAATGAATGTCTGTTGAATGTCTGCAATGCAATGAGCTCTCTCAGCCAGTGTAAGAAAAGTGATATTTGCAAAGATAAGGAAGAAGGAATGCATTTTTTCTTTATGTAGTTCCCATAGTTTTTGAGAGAACAACTATGCTCTATGGTGCTAATCAAACTCTTTAAATAGGACTGAATGGGGTTTTTCAGACTGATACTGAAATCAGCACTTAAGAGTTATCACAAAATATTGTCCACATAATATACACAGACACTGGCTAAATATATCGGCCAGCTCAGCAAATTCATATCCATAAACAAATAAACAATTTCCATGATTTTTTTCTCTATTTAATTTTAAATGTATTACTTATAATGATAAAACACAGATTGCACAATTCTAACATGCCATTCTGATCTGTGATAATCATTATTATTATTATAAATTATTATTTTATTACTAGTAGCAGTAGCAGTATCGCATGTTCTAATAGTATATAGTTTCTTTTTTCATGCTATTGAGTAATTTTACCGTCGGATTGCTCATGCGGAGCATAACTCTGGTTGTGAGAATTACGACAGCCACTGAATCTGGTACACATAGATACGCATGTTTTTTACGACACTGAATTGTTTCTTACGGCAAAACATGGCGCTGCACTTATCGGCTTTGTGAATGAGGCATTGAACTGAAAACTGTTCGCTTTTGTCCTCTCTTTTCGTTCAAAGAGAGTTCCATATATCAGCGCAGTGTAGCAGCAGCAGCTCTCGGCTGTGCTCAGGTAGAGTTAGTGAGGAGCAGGTGAAATGGCGGCGCAGGGAGGCATCCTGTTCCAGGAGAAGGTCAGCAGGCTGCTCAGTAGACAGAACGGAAAACCAGTACTCAAACCCAATAGGACTCTGGCTTTGAGAGATGCTGTAGCTAACCGCAAACTGAAGAAAGGAGGTATGAATAAAGACTGTGTGACTGCTTGGTTCCGAGGTTTGCTGATTGTACTCATTCAGCTTGTAGCATCTTATGTAAGGTCAGCAATAGAGACACGTGAAAACAGGGTTAGTCAACAACATAACATGCGGCTGGAGATGTCACGATAAAGATTGGATACACAATGCACACACTATACATCAAGTACATTAAAAAGAACCAAAAACAATTTTGTTTAATAAGTATTCCTGTATTCTAGTGAATGTATGGGGTGGGCACAATGAGATTTATGGGCACAATAAAGCGGGGGGTCTTGCCAAAAAATGGTCAAACTCAAAAAGTGTAAAATAAAAAAATAAAAAAGTGTTTCACGTTCAAAGCGTGAGAGTTGGCAGCGCTGATCATTCTTCATGATAGTGCTTAGATTTACATGGTAAATAGACAGATGGATAATATATATCATGATATGGTTTATTGGTTTATTTCTTGTAAACTGACTTTAGTAATAAGTTATAAATAAAATAACCAGATAGGAATGTGTGTTTTAGGCTAATCCAGTGAATCCAATACCTGATCACTCCATAATCCTGCAAATCCAGTATTTCCATGAAGCAATGGTGGTCTAATACAATTTGTACATCCTAATTTGAGACCCAAACCAAAACTGGAGAAAAATATGAAGAAAGAGAGGTGCTTGCTATGGACACATAGAAATGCTTTCTCACAAATACAGTATAATCTCACAGCGACCATACTACACTGGTGTATTAGGCATACACAGAATAAGGCACAGTGTTAAGGTGAACTAATCCTTTAAAGATCCAAAGAAAATGTCCACTTTTTGTATCCTGGAGAATAATCCTGCTAATTCAGCTTTATTTATATAGCGCAAAATCATAACAGAAGTGATCTCAAGCAGTTACCATACACTTTGTAATCCAAACAGCTGCAAAGTTCTACATATAGGCTGCCTAAATGTGTTGCCACATCCCAGCTAAAGGAAATGTTAACTGATTATTATGTTTGTATGGCAGGTAAAACAAGGAAATGGACTGATTAAGATTTCATGTAGACAGCCAATAGAGAGCTTGTATGAACTGGCCAGTTATAAACAGGACCTGCCCATTTTCTAGTTGCAGCTGCCCTGCAGTACATCAACAAGCTTCATTTCCTCTGACTGGAGCTGTGTGGATTCTAAAGGCAAATAATACAGTAGAGCTGTGTAGACCCAGTAACCAAACCCATCCTTGACCAAGCGTAAATACAGACACGGGCTTGCAGAGAACATATCAACCAGACAACAGCCAAGATTTCTTTTTTACAGATTTAATGTTAATTAACTACAGTTGAGTAACAGTGAAACTTGTCATAATATATGGTTAAATCAACAGTCGGCAGCTTAAATCTTTCACCGCCTACAGCTCGACAAGACACTGTTAATTATATTTAACAGAACATTTTCTCCACAGAGGCCACCTGTGTCACAGAGATGTCAGTCCTGATGGCCTGTTGGAAGCAGAAAAACTTTGTGGACAGTCTGTGCTCTAATGAGATGAACGCCTTCTACACTTGTGTTGAGAAGGCTCAGGTATGTTCCCATACACAGCGACACAACTGACACCTGAACTGGTTTGTGCTGTAAGATGATGTGTGTACGCACTTTAAAATAGGCTGAATAGATGAATGCACAATTCTACAGGGTCCCTGAAGTGACATGCAAAAACAATTTTTGTTTTTCTAATGCACACTGGGAAATAACACGTTCACAGGAAGTATCACTTTATAAAGTACACATTTTTCTACACACTAGTGCTTTGTGATATGGATGAAATAATCACAATAATAATCTAATAATACTAGATACTTAGATATAGTACTTGAATAAATGCACTTAATTACATTCCACCACTAATGATCAACTAACAAAGAAGGAAGGTACTTATTTGGGTTATTAATTATTAATCAATGATAAATCAATCACTGTTTGGATTATTGTCTGCAAAGAATATATTTTCCGACACCACAAATTTGGTGTAACATTTATGTGTCACTGGGACATTGGTTCCATCTGTGTGGGTGCTTTTAGCAGCTGGACCTATTTCCATACAGGATCTTCGATATAAATAAAGCAGGAAGGTAGGACGAGGTGACCTCATTTGTAATGTGAAATATATTGAGCGCAGACGTCTAAATGGCCCAGAACCAGAAAATCATTCTATTGAAAAGCCACTCCTTAACTGAGGTTAAAATAGTTTGAAAGGGACTTCAAAATTTAGGAGTCTACTGAAGTTACTGTTTTACACTGAAATTCACGTTTTGTTACCTTGTATTGAGATAATTGGCAATTGACTGTTTTTCTTTCTCAGATGTACCACAAATAAGCTGTCAACAACAGGAAATCCTGAGCCCTCAAACTGTTTCAGGTCACACACTGAAGCTAACTAGTCAGTCAGGCTCAGGATAGTTTCCTTGGGCAAATACAAACGACTGACCATGTCCTCACTGCTGAGTAGTTTCTATAGCATCAACTGCGCCCTCCTCATTACTCGTTCCATAAAACTGTTAACAGACCACTAATTATGAGCCATGTTTTCCTCTTTTTTGTCATTTGGTGGCGCTGGACATCAGGTGTCACTGATTGTTACCATGGAAACGTGGCTCTTAGTTCTGAGTTAGCGTGGGGTAGGGTGGCTAACTTTTAAGGCTAAAATAAGTCAGTCTTTTCTGAAACTGTCTAACTTGCATTAGACTTATCTAAGAGCAAAATGAAGACTAGCATAAACACTACAGACGACTGCAGTCTAAAATTCCTTTGTTAAACTGGCCACAGGTCTCAAAGTTGCCATGATCTTGGGAAGTCTCTCCGCAAGGGAAATTACAAAGTATGTGCTCAGTACAGAGAAAGGTGGACACACCAAGAATGTCTACCTCTCACCTCATCATTCTCAGGAGACATTCAGATATCAAGTTTGCTGACCTCATACAGAGTTTCAGAGGGGTGAAGCACACTTACCATTCTAGGCTGCCAATGTACAAACGTTTCCTAGTTGTACTTAATAAGCATATCTTCCTCTTTCCCAGGCTGCTAGGAAGAATAAATCTGAAGAGACCAGCATCCAGGGAGGTCGCCTGCACCCAAAACAAGCCACAGCCCTGCTGAAGAGATATCCCAACATGCGCTCTGAGATCTAGGAAACAGACTTTTTACTGCATAAGTTACACGGCCTTGAAATGTGCAGGTTAAAAAGAGGTTTTGGAGTCTTGGAACAGAGTTTGATCATGTTAAAACTTGTCAACTACTGTATGATTCAACAATGGGATAACATACATTTGTTAAATAAATAAAGCAAGGAGCAGAATACTGAAAAGGGTGATTTCAACACAAACGCACTGCAGTACTCCTTCAATGTAACATCAGATTTCCAAAGGTTATTGATTCATTTCATATTGCTGACTAATATTCTGTAATGGTACAGCCTTTGTATTCACAACACACTGCGTTTTATGGTTTGAAATATTATGTGACTTTCTCCTCTTGTCCTGAATTGGCTCTGATCAAAATGAAGCCATTTCGTCTCAATCCAATTTAGCAGAGTGGTTTCATTCAGTGCGCAGATGTTATTAGTGGATGTAATGGAATTATTCCACTTGGGTTTCATGGCTCCTGGCCCTGAGCTTATTGTTATCACTGAACACTTAAATGCCTCGTCATTCCTGTGAAAGCTCAGGTTGGTGGTTAACATTAACGATGTTGAAATATAATCAGCCTATCAGACAGATAGGGTTACATAGATTACCAGTAAGCAAAGCTCAGTGTGGTTGATATGGATATTCTTCAATGGACTAAAACTTTTTTTCTGTCAAATCATTCAATTTCTTTCTTTCCCTGACTATGTCCCAGTCCTCAAAAAAAGTCAGTATGAGCACTAATAAACTGCAGGCTGTTGAGTGTGCTGTTGATGTACACCATTCTCCCACAATCATAATCTACATAGGCAATAGAGGAACTGCTAGGGGCTGGAAAAAAACTAAATAATTGTTGGTCGTGGTGAGGCAGCTCCAGAAAGATCTTGGAAACAAAAGTATTAAATCTGTGAAAAACATGTTGTTTTCTCTTTGTGAAGTTCAATTTATACTGGCATTCAAAAGTCACAGTTTGATTGATGTACCCGTACATGTGTATAATTTCATGTTGTACAAGAAAATAAGCACATTGATTGTTTTGTACAGTCACAGAGAAAACTGTTCTATGACAATTATATAGTACAAACAATACAGTAAGTATGTAGTATGGAATTGGGACACAACTCTTTCTTTCAGTTTGAATATATGGTTAGATGCATTGACACATAATTGTTAATGCATGACATGCATTTAACATTAAGCATTATGTTAACAGCATAAATCTGACTGGGTCTAGCCCTTAATCTGCCCTCACCGTGCTCTTCATTCTGCATTCCAACACTCAATGTATGGACATGTTACTACTACATTACGCGTTCCTACCAACCATTTTCGAGTAAAGGTTGATAGTGTTTTAGACCGTGGTGTATAAAGTACCTGAAAGCCACACTTGTAGTATCTCATCAGAAAATCACTTGTAGAAGTTAAAGTCACCTGTTGTAATATTACTTTTGTAAAAGTTTTAAAGTATCTGATATTTACTGTACTTAAGTATCAAAAGTAATTTTCTGATATTAAATGTACTTAAGTATTGAAAGTAAAAATACAAGTAAATTCTGTTAATAAAAAAGCAAGCAGTCAGAATTTTGTTAATTATGACGTTTATTCTTTAAGTACACCACCTTAAAAATGGAGTGTACATTACACTTGAACCTCACTGTACTTGAACTTGCACTTCACTTGAAATTCACAACTTAAAGAATTTAAAGAACAAAATCCTTTGGTTTTCCTTCCCTCCCATTCCTTTATTCGTCCTTTATTCGTCCGAAATTGAAACGTAACCACGCTTTGAGAGCACTTGTTTGCACTTGCGCATTAACGTGATTAACCAGAGATATAACTTGCAAGCTAGCTTGCCAAACCTGCTTGCTTGCAGTCTGTGTTCCAACATCATTAGGCTACCAAATTTCTTCCGATTTTATTTTGTAGTAACGATGAAACGAAGATGCTTACGGGAAATGCATCGGAGTAAAAGTACACATTTTATTTAGAAAATGTAGTGGAGTAAAAGTGAAAGTTGACAGAAATATAAAAACTCAAGTAAAGTACTGATACTTCCAAAAAATACTGGTTTTAGATTTATGAAAACTTGCTTGCACCAGGTCACAGTCTGCAGTGCATCACAGTCTGATAATATTTTTGTCAAAGGTATGTTTTGTTGTTTAAAACATCTGCTAGTGTTATATTATTTTGCTGATAGGAAGCTCTAACATCTGATACTTGACAGACACTGAGAATAAACACAGACAAGGACACTTCGACATGTAAATAGGAGCAGCTGGGGATCGAACCACCAACCGTGTGATTAATGGACAATCCACTCTTACATTTTGGTATTGTAACTTTTACTGAAATAAAAGACCTGAATACTTCTTCCAGCACTGGCATTGAGACTGTAAACCTCCCTCCAATTTTAATTCTTTCCCACGTTTCCTGGTTTCACCAGGAAAGCATGTTCTCTTGCAGTTAATTTGTTCCTGGCAGAAATATTAACATTTTGCTAATGAGCAATACACACAACAATAAGTTTGGATTTGGTTTCATGTTTTGTCTGAGGGACAGGAAGGTTTTTGCAGAATGTGTTCTTTTTTTTGCCGCTTCACCGTTTATCTGTGCGTCATTATACAGAAACGTTCCCCCACCCTGCTTATCACTTCCTCCCAAACATCTAGACTCTCACAATCTCTCACTCACTGTTACATACACGTCTTCAGGCTTTGTATTCACTCCTTCATACAAAATTTAATATGTTTTAAATTTTCATCATTATCTATGTAAACAATTGCTTAGTAAAAGTTAGTAAAAGTACACAATTAAACAGATCACCTCTCACAAAACTAGAAGTCTATATCTTCCCTTGTACCCCCATGAGATGCTCATTACATGCCAGACAACAAAATAGTTGGATGGGATTTGAGAGATAAGTACTATTTTCAGATCCTTACCACTAGTGGAACAGAAAATGTCATTTTTCCTGAGGTTGGAGCCAGAGGAAAGGCCATGTTGTTGCATATATCAAAAGTACGGAAGCCGAGAACAAAGCCCGTTTTCTCGAGATCACGGAATAATTAACTCGTGATTTCGAGATAACAAAGATCGTTTTCTCGAGATAACGGAATAATTAACTCGTGATCTCAAGATAACGGCATTAAAAAATAATTGCAAGCACGACCGTTCTCGGCTTCCGTACAAAAGGGTTTATCCAAACCCTAAAACTTTTACTTTTTGTTCAAAATAACAACAAAAAAGATATTGTTCAAAAGTTACATATACAGTAAGACTGACAGTCCCAACCCCTCCATCCCTCCACCCCAGCATACTTACACCACACTATTGGTGAGATTATTGTATTGTGGGTTTTTGAAAACTGTAAAATGTCACTGGCTAACGGGTTTTAAGTTCAAATAATTGTAACCTTGAGGGCAGTGTTACCTGAGAACAACAGTTCTAGCTTGTGTATAGTGTGTCTGCTGGTGATGATGTGTAGACAGTGATGATGTGGAGACTACAGATGGTTGGTCTGTTGGCTGTCGGTTGTGCAACACTTTGTTCAGAGCAAGATATCTCATCAGATACTGACGAAATGTGTCCCTCCATCAAAATGATTTAAAACCCCAATGAAATCTGAATGTTTCCTTTATATGGCTATGTCAAAAAGACATGAATATAAAAGCCATTGAAATCCCCAAAACATTGGCTTGATGCTACCATCTACTAATCAGTGTAGGTGTATTCAGACCAAACAAAGCAAATTTTTGCCTCACATTACTTGCATGAATACAGCCGCTGGAGTGTTTTTTGGAGTATTTTGCAACCCACTAATGTTCGCCCTTAAGAGCCAATGGGAGTACTCATCCTGCTTCGTTCGCAGTAAAGTACAACCGATAACTGGAATCAAGTAACAGACACATATTCTCAGAACATGCCATGTAGTGTATGGTTTTGCTCCCTTTTCTCCAAGCCCTCTCCTTTTTTGTTCCGTCTCTGTACATTAAAGATGTTGAGTCGTCGAGTTGAAACATTTCACCTGGTGCGGACACGTCTATTGCATTGCCCCTTGTGAAATATTTGCTTTGTGTTTGACCTGAACACACCTTAACAGGTCATACTACGGACAGTTCCTGGTGCTGAAATGAGGTCTAATAAATAAAACCGCTTTGTCTTAATTAAACTATTCTGTGTCTCTTCAGTTCAAACACACATCTAATTCCTCAGTACTGTTTAACCAAAAGAGATTAGCCTCTTACAAACACAAATGACCAGATTAAAGGCCCTGAAAACCGTTTTCTCAATCAGCTTCTTACTATGAGTGGTGGGCTACATATGTTACATGAATACACCCTGTATTTGTGTTGTTTTTTGTGTGTGTTCTTTATGGCAAATAAGCTGTGGCAAGGCTTAGGCAACTAAAACACTTGGTTATGGTTAGGGAAAGTCGATAGTCGTGGTTACAGTTAATAAAAACATGAATGTTAATTGCAGGTCTGTGACGGGATGCAAACTCTGGTCTACAGCATGGAAGTTAACTCACTACACGCCCATCCATCACCCTTTCCACCTCTCTGAAGGGCAAACTACTTCCTGTACTGGCACTGAACGTTAGTGACATCAGTTTAGTAATCTCAGTTTGGGCTTGAAGTTTACAAATGTATAACAAAGAGCATGCATTACAAACTGGAGATGTGGAGTTTGAAAGACGTGGGTATTTAGGAGGCTAGGAGGGTTTAATGATAGATGCTATTGAGCAACTATTGAGTTGCATTATGGGAAGTGTAGGATCCAGTGTTTTGGAGCTTGACTCCCAGGGACTAAAAGTCAGGATATCTCGACCACTGATGCTTTGATTTTGACCACTGTTTCCAACAACTGTAGGGAAGTACAATACTAAATCAGCAAAGTACTTTTTTATATCTAGGTATATAACAGGGGATATACAGTATTGGTCTAAGCTGGGGAACTGCACATGTGGTATGTTACCCCACTACTGGTAAGGACAAATGTATATACAAATCCTAAGAATACAAAACCATTGGTGTGTTGTCTGTTTTGTCCAACACTTTCATATTGTAGAGTGTAATAAACATTGCAGGGCTGTAGACTTTTACTCTAAATGTTGACCTTTGGAGCTGCACAAGATAACAATCAATACCTAATAATATTACACCTGAATCACATATCTATGAGCCGCAGCTCAGTATTGACTTGCACTAAGATGCATTCTGTGGTTCATAAACGTGTTGTTCGCTACAAGTTTATTTGATTTATTTGATACAGACCCTCCAAAATGATCAGTAAACAAGACATAAAGCTACTCAGTGACTGCCTTTGAAAACCATCTCAGGGCCTGGAGGGGCTTTCTGTTTTTGTTGGGCCCCCTGTTGATGTCTTGTTGGAGTTCAGTCACAAATGCCACAGGGTTGTTCAGTGGCATTTGATCATAATGATCTGTGTTTGTGAGAGCTTGCCAGGAAAACAATCAGTGCCTTGAAAGTTGCCCATTGAAATCCAGCCCATTAGGCTGTTTTTTTTGTTTGGTTTTTTTGGAGAGAAATCATGGCCTTGCCCTGCTTATCTCCGTCTGATCTTCTGAGTTCTTTGGTCAGTGTTACAGTGACAGGATGTTTACTTCCAGTGCTGTTGTTTTCAGAGCCTCCATTGTTTCCCAGGTGTCAGATTGTTACTATCAGTAAGTGTAACTTCAGGTTGTCCAGACAAAGTATTAGTATATCAAATTATGACCACACCCTATCTTGATAAGATACCTATCAGGTTTTTAATGGCCAGCATGTCCTTTAGCAGCAGTGAGAAATAACTGGTATTCTTAAGTAATTTGAGTTACTGCATTTTTAAGTACTGGTTCTTTATTTATTCTTTACTCTCAAAACAACTCTATTCAGTGTGTATAATGCAATGCAGTTCAACAGCACCACAAACTACATCCTCCAAAATGTATAGTTGAATCAATGCCTCTCTCAATGCCTTTCTTGAAGGTAGTATTTATTGCAGGACTGTTGGATTAGAGTGCATTTGTTTTAGCTAGCTGTACCTAATTAACATTGCTCCAGTCCATCCCCTGTCAGACAAATGAAGAGTTGAATGGCTGCACTCTTTTACAACATAATTTAGAACTTTTGGGCTTAGGGAGGATCCCAAGTCTTTCCAAGTCAAAAGGCAAGATTTTGTTAACCCCAGTCTAAATTCATCACATTCATTGGACTTAATTAGTTAGTGCACCATTCAATACGGCTTTCCAGGGAGTCCTGTGTATAGTGAGTGATCAGCAAGTTTTAGTCTCATTGGTTTTCTCAGTCAAAACTTGAACTCCTTTTCCTCTTGCTGTTGTCAGCTCTGCTGCTCTTCATGTGGTCTTCAAGGACCTCAGGGCTTTTCTGTACTCTGGCGAGCCGGCTGCATCATATTGTCTATAGCCTATATTAGGCTACACACATGTGTATATATATATATATATATATATATATACTCTGCTGCTCATATATATATGTATATGGCACTTGAAGATAGACTGTTATAGGCTAAACTGACTGTTCTAAGACTATTATAAAGAGTAGAGTTTAATATTATAATTATATATTATATTAATATACACCGATCAACCATAACATTATGACCACTGACTGGTCATAATGGAGGAACATTGATTATCTCGTTACAATGGCACCTGTCAGATATATATACAGTATATATATACTGTATGTGTGAATCTATATATACATATATATGTATATACAGTATATATAAACACAGTATGTATATATACCTGACAGGTGCCATTGTAACGAGATAATCAATGTTCCTCCATTATGACCAGTCAGTGGTCATAATGTTATTGCTGATCTGTGTATGTCTGTCATTGATATGAAGACTTTGCCTTCGCACCTTTGATTTAAAAGCGGCGCACTGTGTGTGTGTGTGTGTGTGTGTGTGTGTGTGTGTGTCTGTCTGTCTGTCTGTCTGAGAGAGAGAGAGAGAGAGAGAGAGAGAGAGAGAGAGAGAGAGAGAGAGAGAATTAGCGGTATGTCCTTTCCTAGCCAACGGCGAGTCATTTTTAGCTCCGGAGCGGGCTGGATGTCTCGAGTTGAGTTCAGAGCGGACCACAGCCGGTGTCTCTGAGTGTGTTTTCCCGTCAATTTCTAATCGCTCGGAGAGGAAAGATTATCAGGAAGCGGGCTGAGTTGGTGAAGGTGTGTGTGGAAGGTGTGGTGGAGGAGATGGTTCCTTCAGCAGGATGGACCGGAGGAAAGTCGTGCCCGGGTTCGTCCCCTGCTGTCTGTTACTGGCCCTGTCTGTCTCTGCAGAGGTAAGCAGACTGCTGCCAAACACTCTCAGCCTATACCGAGCTGATGTTTACGATTTGTCATTTAGGCTGGACCGGGCTTTGTCACGTTTTTATGTCACGGAAAACATTTTGCACCCATGTGATTCAGCTCCATAGTGAACTGGAGAACTGTATGGCTCTGTAATTTCCTACAAGACTTCTAGGAAGTGTCCTAAAAATAACGTTGGGAGCCTTCTGATAATAGTGAAACTACAGACAAAAATCGGAGACACTTTAAGTTTAGTAAACTGTGTTTATAATCACTTGTTGATTTCCAGAGGAACTGCCTTGAAAGAACAGCAACAAGTATTGAACATTAGATAAAAAAATAAAAACATACATATAGATATACCATGTTCATTTTAATAGCCTGTGCATGTAGACTCATTTCACAGTTTTGCATGTTCAGCTGACCTGCTCACTGTAAGGTTAGGTCTTACACGGTATTACTTGGAATGAATTACACATGACCTTTCCAGGAACCTTTAGAAGAATTTAAAGTAACATATCAGTTCATTTCTAGGAAATTTCAAGGAAACAATAAGACATGTAAAATAATACCTAAAACTGCGAACACACAGTGGCTTCTCAAACTTACCATCCCATAGATCTACGACAGATCGTCACCCTCACATGGCATCTCATGAGTGGCTTTTTTGTTTTTTCAAGATGAATAGGTAGATAGAACATAATGCGATCAAAGTCTAACATAAGTGTAAAGTTGTTTAATCCCTTTTGGAAACCAGAGGTGGGCACTTGCAGCTGTCAGCAGGGATAAAAGAAAGCTGTAAGCAGGGAAGGGGACAGTGGGAACACTTGTAACACTAACCCTTACCCTTCTCTCCATATCTCCTTGCTCAGTTAGGATTTTTGATATGGTCTTAGGCCAGGCTCGGATAGCAACATATTGAGGAGTATTTACCACAAATAATGATAAACAAGATCTGTTGATGTGATTAGTTTCCAAATAGGATTTTTACCTAATAGTTTTGTTTTTGAAGCTCCAGAATCTATTGGTTCTCCTACAAGTCATACAACCTGTGCTGTGCATAAACAAATTGATTAAAACATTTCAGAATCAGCATCAGATGACCTGACTTCTAACTTGCTCCTAATTAGCAGAAATTAAAGCTTTAAAATTCGACCTATAGCTCATCAGCATCAGTATGTAGGTATGTTAAGTCGTATGTATACACAACCTTGATGTATAAGTTACAAAATGTGTTTTTCAAAACCTACAGGTCTATGTGTGTTCAAAGTATTTTGAAGGCTTGACTGTCAGCTTTAAGATGTTTGAGGTTGTTCAGATCTACACTGGGTGAACAGTGTAGGACATCCGTTTTTATACATAGTCCCACAGTGTTGGTAGACAATGACAGGGCTGTAATTCCTGCACTGTTCACCCAGTATGCATTTAAACAGCTTCAAATTAAACAAATTCAAGCTGCGAGTCAGTACTTAAAGTTCATATTGTTTCAGTTCAGATCCAATGTGTTGGAGTACAGAGAAAACATAACAAAAATGTCCAGATACTAAAGTCTGTCTATTCATTCATTCTGTCATTGGTGATTGGTCTGTTTTATATTATCAGCAGGTCAAAGTTTACACTCATTTTTATTTATATCACATCACTGCAGATAAGCGTGAGCATGAAACACCACAGGTTAACTGCTATTTCAGGTAAGGCTGGTCCAAGTCTTTTAGAGGGACTTTACCTGGATTTACAAGCCCCTAAACCTCCAAAACCTGATCAAATTCAAATAGAATTATGGAAAAGAAACTGCAAAAACACAAAACAATACCTGTTCACCACTGCAATTTAATTCAAATAAAGCTCTAAGAACACAAAATAGGTTACTTAAATATTTACTACAAGAATGAACAACAAGATTTTCTTGTTTGGGGGCCCTCTGGTTTGGTTATGCTCCAGATGTCCCAACTATTTATCCATCAGCATATGAAAGGCCACAATAAAGTCACTGGAGGAAGAAATATTTACTGTTAGTGCACTTAACGCGCTTATACTAATCTGCACGTAATCTGCCACTCTATTGAAGTTTACTTTATGACAGCTCCTGTATGTCATACTGTGTGTCACACTACATACTTTTGTGAATTAATCTAATCTAAAACACATATTTACGTCCATGCAGTCAACCTGTCCATGGTCACCTTATTAAATGCATTATATCCAAATTTAGGAGTCCTATTCCACCCAAGCTTTAATTTTTAGCAACATATGGAAAAATTTGCCTGGTCATTATTTTTTATGTCATTTAATTCAATCCTAAATATATGTTTAAGGAAAATCGTTAGATTCAATATGATACTCCATTTAAATGATACAAAAGGCTACAGATGTGTTAATTTCATTGCACCTTGGACACTGTATACTTGCCTTAATCGTGCCTCGATTAGACTCCCTCCCCTTGGCTATCTGCAATGTCAATCACAACAGTGTCTATGCCCTTCTGAATGATGTGGACATGATTTCAAACTCACTATTTGTTCCATGATGTTGTATTTCTTCCACAGGTCAATGAAGGTGGGTACTTGAATATTGTGCAGAGTCAAGGTAAGGGTTATCTTAAAATCTTTATTAATGTGTGTGTTGGGTCTGTTTGGGGGAATGTGCACTGCTACATAAATTGTACTGATATGTGTGGTCTCATAACTAGCGTGAAGTCATTACTTGGCAGCAAAACACCTGTATTTAGATGAGCAACACATGTAGGATCTGATCCTACCTGCTGTTACACACTGTCATATTCCAGTTTGTATCCCACATTAGTCTGCTTCTTGTTCACATCTGTCAATAGTCCAGCTGTTGTAATGGCAAATGGTACATGACATCTGGGCTAGTGTTTCTCAGAAGTGGGAGAGGTCTGAGGTCTGATGAGTCCAAAACTCATACTGAGCTGTTTGGCCATCACACTTAACATTAAGTTTGGTGTAAACCAAACACAACAGCAGAAAGACTCCATCCCCAGCATGAACATGGTTTAGCTAGCAAGACAACAAGCCCAAACACAAAGCCAAAGCTATACAGGAATGACTTTAAAGGATCCCTACAGAGAAAGACCTTTTGTTAAAGAGTAAGATCCTTTTGTTTTACTGCAACAACTCAACCTCTCGTGAGATTTTAGAGCAAAACTTTTCCTTCAGTGAGACTTCTGTTTCTGGTTAAACAAAAAGGTTTAAAAATACTGGAGTTTCCCTTCAATGTTGATATTACTGTTATTGTGTACTGTCCAAATATTTGGACAAATTGTATATATTGGACACATGTTTTTGAAACTTTCAGACTAATAGTGTGTGGGTCAGGAGACATGGGGGAAACTGACTGACACTGATTCTGGGTCCATAAATAAATGGTTTTCCCAGTTTAGTGTAGAAGAACTTGACTGGCCTGCACAGGGCCCTGACCTCAACTTCATCCATGTATTCTCAACGTCTGCTCAGGTCAAACTGTTCCTGTTCTTATCCTGCCTCCCACCAGTCAAGCCATTATTACTTATATTCTTTACCCTATACTGTCTAATCTAGTTTGCAGCCTATAATATAGCCTTTATGCTCATCACCTCAGCTCCCTGCTCTCTCCCCTCCAGTCACGACATGTCTGTATAGGCAAGGCAAGGCAAGGCAGCTTTATTTATATAGCACATTTCAAACACAGAGGCAATTCAAAGTGCTTTACATAGGCAAAGAAAAATATTAGAAAAACCTTCAAAACAATAAGAATAAAATCAATTAAGATAAAATAAAGTGAAATTTTAAAATAAGATAAAATGAAATGAGATACATAAAATGAAATAAAATACAGTCACAGTGCAGTAAAAAGATGTAAGCTGCCAATGCAACAAAGGAAATAAAAGTGCAATAGAGAAACCAGTCATGCAAATGCACAGCTCTCTCCCCTCCAGTCACGGCATGTCTGTGTATAGTAAACCAGTGTGGTTTACTGTTCTGCCCCCACCACCAGCAGCAGCAGCCTGTGTATCCATCCTGTGTCTATAGCTCACAGTCAGTTAAAGCAGAATCCCTGTAGATTACCTGATTTTCATGCTTCATGCCTTATGGTAATGAGGCTTCACCACTAATGGCAACGAAGCCCCACTGACTTCATACTTGTCAGATACTCCCACTGAAAAATGGATGAGCTGGCTGTTCAGTATTTTATGCTTGGCAGCTGTGTTGGCAAGAATCTGCATGTGCCAATTCTGTAAGATTCTGTAGGTGTAATCAGGGTTGTTCTTGTTCTTCGTATGCGCATGCGCGCACGCGCATGTGTGTGTGTGTGTGTGAACCAGTCACATAGCATCTCCTCAGGAAGTTTTATAGATCAGTTTTACAGTTTCAGCTTCTGGTTGCTCTTAAGAGTCGTCCCTGCATTCAGCCACAGCATTGTCTTGTTAAACCACCATCTGCCCACCAGATGAATGTGACATGTTTGACATGTATTCCAGCTTCATTGAACTTGTTTTTACCAATCACTACAGGATCTCATAACCTGAGGAAGAGTTCTGGAGCTGCGAAAGTGTGAAAAAATAAAGATCTTAATGGAGAAACAGTATTAAAAAGCAGGGATCCCTTGAGTGGCTAAGCAAGGTTTATCCCAGAGGATCATGTAAGCTCTTTGCTTATTTATGGGACTGTCAATGATCAACCCTGTTCAAAACGTGTCTCCAGTGTTGTAAAACGAATGTTGTTGATAAGGGAGGTTTTGAAGATCACCACTAACCAACCACATGCCCATTTCAGCTCCACAGATGCCCTCTTTCCACCAAATCAGCTCTGGTTCTTAAACCGGTTCCATTCAGGATTCTTGGAACCTTGGTGCTATCTAGTGAACCAGTCTGCGTTTCCACCAGGTTTGAGCAGAACCATAGACTGTATATAAAGATGGACGATGCGTCTCCACTTCCTCCTACTGTACAAAAATGAAGCCAAAATATCCCAGATACGGGAGCTGCCATCTTGTGCTGGTGCTGTCAATTGGAGCCAGAGTCTGCGCAGTAGTGATCATCGAGTTCCCGCCTATACATCCGCCTGAACCAATTGTGAGCACACTCACAGTAAATCATGATGTGACACACTGGTTTTATTCCATCAAATAACTACTTAAAACCAAACTATCAGAAAAATTAACACTTGAACAAACATCAGCGTGATAAGAACTACCTAAAATGACAGAAACCATCTTTGGGAAAAATTTATTTGACGTGTACTTTGACTTTTCAGTTTGGCCCTTGGCCCATGTTCCATCCGCTATCATGGAGCGGGCGGGATCTATGACCTATACTGCAGCCAGCCACTAGGGGGCGACTGAGATGTTCTGGCTTCAATTTTGGGGAGCTGTCATGCTGTCCATCTTCATATACAGTCTATGAGCAGAACCATTGCAATCAAGGATGCGTCATTAACAGAGGGCGTTGCACAATGCGCAATGGAAGTAAACAGTAGGAGCAAGATGGCAGATCGCATTGATTACCTGTGTTGCCTACTGGATAGCTAGTTGTGTACTTTGTTTTGTCTCCCTCTTGTGGCGCAGCGCCATACTTCATTATTTACGGGTTGTGATCGTCACCCTTTGATGAGGTCATCAGAATGCTTTTACTCTGGAATGACTTGGGCTGTGTCCGAAATCATTCACTACTCACTACATAGTCCATTATATAGTGAGTTCGCCATTTTGTAGTGCTGTCCGAATGTACAGTGAGAATTATTATGCCCTATATAGTGGACTCAAAGTATCCCACAATGCATCTTGAAAAGTAGTGTACAACCAATGGTCACTAACCAAGCGCTATATACCATCATGCATTGCGCTGAAAGAAAAATATCCGACGGACGAGAGGAGAGAAAGCAGCGCAAAAACGTTTTTTCATTTTGCCGATGAGCTCACTATATAGTCCTCTACATTAAACTCCCTAGATAGTGAGTAGGGAGTAGTGAATGAATGAATGATTTTGGACACAGCCTTGCTCTTTGTTGAAGTTGCTATGAAGTTCATCTGCTTTCATTCTTTATACGAGCATCGCCGGTATGTAATAAGATGAAGTAACATGAAATTTATGGAATATACTATTTTGATAGATATGTCCATATGTTTGTTCTAGTATGTACAGGTTAACTTACTGTAGCTTTCATATTAGCTAACTGGAGCTTGCTAATGTTTTTATGTACTATACTCTTAACTTTGACAGTTGACAGGCTGATATATTGTTATGTCTTAAGAACAATGCAGTAGATATACTGTATGAATTTACTGTATGGTTTAAAAACAAGAAAAAATCTTAATTGTATTCTTTGTCTCAGTTTTACCCTATTCCTAGTTTACCGTTAAAGAAGTGGAATAGTCGTCTTCGTTCAGTGTGGTGATTCAGGGAAGGAGTTAAGCTGCCTGTCATAAAGGACATAAAGGATTGTAACAAGGACAGAATAACCTGCAAGCTTTTGTTCTGTTATCACAGATATTTGTTTTTATGCAAAAAACAAGCATGGATCAACTATCAATGATAAGAAGACGTAGAAGGCTATTACCATAGTAGACCATAGACCATTGTTGTCTTGTCCATCCTCTCTTTCCAACCTGTAGAATAGGACACGCCCACTGATGTTCGCACTTCAGGTCAAGGAAAACCTGCTAGTCCTAGGAGAAAACACAAGCAGGCCAGACAGAGTAGATAGAGGAGGGGTTGTATACATTGGTTGGTTGTGTTAGACTTGTGTAGTCGAATGAATTGCTTTTATTTTAAACTGGAGTTTCTTTTAGATTTTATTTTATAGTGGTTAAGTGTATTTAGAATATTTACAGTAGTGAATTAGTGTCATACATAAACACAAGTAGAAGGGGAAAAGGACCCACAGGTGGTGCCAAATCAAAGAACTTAATAAAACAAAACTCAACCAACTAGGCACAGTACAAATCTACACTGAGAAAAGAAACATGAGACTTATCCCCAAACAAAACACAGCAGGTGGCGCTCACCTCTGATGCTGACTCTCATCCCAACCGCTTTACACTCAGCTGCAAACCTCCCCAGTGTGTGCTGAAAATCACAGTCTGATGAAGTCAACGGAACTACATCATCTGCAAAGAGCAGAGATGCAATTCTGAGGTCCCCAAACTGGACACTCTCCTCCCAACCGCTGCGCCTTGAGAGCCTGTCCATGACGATCACAAACCGAATTGGTGACTAGGGACAACCTTGGTGGATGCCAACACCCACCAAAAATGTGTTTGACTTTGTGCCAAGAATACGGACACAGCTTTCACTTTGGGTTATATAGGGGCCGGATGGCTCGTAGTAACGGCCCTGGTACCCTATACAGCAGGACTTCTCAAAGTCCGGACTTCGGTCCGCATCTGGACCAAACGCCAAGTCAATCCGGACCCAACCCAAACCTCATGTTATGAATACAATACATTATGAAGTGTAACGTTTTCTATTTTGAAATACATACATACAATATTGATCAATAAATTGTTAGTGACGTTGAATATACAGTGTAGCTGGAGATCATTCACAGCGATCATCCAGATGAATGTGGTTTTAATGAGGCTTATTTCCCTATCGTTGACATTGTTGTCATGGCAACGTTAACTGCTGGAAAGAGTGCTGTGTGTTGTTGCTGCTGAGTTCACGCAGTAACATTACACCGGAGAATTTGCTAAATCGCAGATACAGAATGTGTCTCGTTTTCTGTAGTAGGCCTACACGATTTCTACAACTAGTGTAAATGTAAGAATATGTCTGAGTCAGAAATAAGTATGGACTATTCTCCATAGCCTCTCCAAACTCCTCCCACACCTGGGTTTTTGCTTTGGTGTCAGATAAATGTAGTGGAGTAAAGGTATAAAGTACAATACAAGTATAAGTACAATACTTGAGTAAATGTATGTAGTTACCATCACTGCAGAAAGCTCTGTGATGAGATTTGTGTGGAATTTTTAATTACATTTCAGTGCAAGTGGCAAGTCCAATATGTGTCCATGGTGTCTTTTAAGTACACCCATTACACTATCAAGAACATGAGATATGAATAACATATGTCCTATGTTATGCATTTTTTTTTCTGTTTTTACCAATTTTCACAAAAAATACATTTTTACACAGAGCAGCACGGTTTAACCCCTTAATTCACAAATGTTCCCCTTTTGTTTCCCTCCAAGTAGATGGGTTGTTACAAACATATTATTCAATTCTGTCTGACAGTATCATAAATAATCTGTTCCAGTTTATCATTGAGAATATATGATGTTTACACTGAGGGAAATATTCAAACCAAGACCTCATGTTTTTTTATGGCTCACCATTCCATTAAAAGGAAATATTCTACATGCCTGCTGCATTATTTTAGACATATTTCCCCAAAAATTCAGCCTGACATATTGGGATACACTTTGGGATCTAGAATTTAAAATAAAGTTCTTTGGATTGGACTAATGGTTGGCTACACAGCATGAGGTTGTAATGACTGGCCCACCAGCAGGCCTGTGAGGTTAAAGAGTTTTAAACTGATTTTCACCCAGTGAACCAGCTCCTCTTGTGTGTTTAAAATCCAGTTTTCGCTCATAATTTTATATTATACAGATTTGTTTGAGATTGTACTGTTGTTAATAAACATTAATAAGTTTCCAGATTTTGTTTTGATAAAAAAATGAAAATAATGAGTCCTAGTTACTGTATGCACATGACACATTCCCCCTACAGTAAATAAAGAGTTGTCACCTGCATGTGCAACACACAATAGCAGAATAAGTGTACCGCATGGTCGGACATGTCGTACGAACTAGTTATTTCCTAGCATAATTTACCCTAATAGTATAAAGTTTTGCTAGTGGCCACTAGAGACTATAATTTGCATTACACATCAAAATCCAAATTTTGCTCTATACCAAAAAGTGTTGGACAGACAAAACAATTACCAACACTGTGCCCCACTGTTTGTGCTTTGTGTAAAATTCTTCACTGAGAGAAAATTGGTTTGTAAAGACATATTTTACTAAATTAATAACAAATATACTCATGCATTTTACTACATTTGGCGTTGACTGTGTTTTTAATAATTCTTTCTTATATCTTAAAGCTCATTGTTTTCTTGTTCTTCATGTAATGGATTTAGTAAATAAAGACTGTATGACTGACTGAGTGATGATCTGTGTCTGCAGCTCTGCTCTCCTGTTCAGGAGCCTTTACAGAACTGGGCTACTATAATGGCTCAGTTTCCCACACGGACTCAGGCTCCCCCTGTCTGAAGTGGACAGACTTCCCAGATTATATGCGGCAGTACCCGGGCCGTGGCCTGGGGGAACATAGCTTCTGCCGAAACCCAGACCAAGAGGCCAACCCCTGGTGCTTCTTCAGGCAGAGCTCCGGTGCCATCGGCTGGGCCTACTGTGACTGCCATCAGGGTGAGCTGAGGGAGGGCACCAGGTATCTGAGGATGTCTGAGGATGGATGGAGGGATGGACGAATGGACAGATGAATGGATGGATAGACAGATGGATGGTCCCTATTAACCCCCTGTTCCTCGCACTCTGTGCAGTGTGTACAGTTTGTCAATGTTGGAATACTACCTGGCTCCAGATTTGCTGTGTGTTACTCATCATATGTTACTCATATATCATGTCACTTGATATTGTGCTTCACTGGCACATATGTCCAAATATATTTTCTATTAAATTCACACAAGGCTTTGAGGTTTTCAGGTTTTCAGGGATTCTGGGGTTTTGGGGTTCCAGGGCAGTTGCCCGCTCTACCTGGTTGTTAATCTATCTTTGTATTAAGTGTGATGTGTTGATTTAACATCTGCCGGGCCTGTTGCAGGCGATGGGGGCGGGGCTTTGCAATCATTGGATGCAGGGCCTGTTTCCTTGACAAATGCTGACCGAATATTTATCACAGGTGCGGAGTGTGTTGTCTCTGATGGGGAGGACATTTGGCACTTCAAGATATTAAAAATGTATTTAAACAGAAGGCTGAATCTTTCTACACTTTACCGTTTTGAAACTTACTGTTTTTCTCTTATTTAAAAAGCTGTGTATACATTCAATATACCTTTGTTGACAGCTACTCCTGTTGCAACTTACAGTTAAAATTTTACAAGCTATAGCCCAGTTTTCTCTTGGCATGGCTACACTGTGTTCACAGCTGCCAGATACAATCCGCTGCCATTCCACCCAATGCGCCAATGACCAATGTACTCATTAAAAAATTTACCAAACTTAAAAATCTAAAATAAAATCTAAAAAATATCTTTATTAGTTATTTTGCCATGTATAGTAACAGGTTTACCTGTGGGAATTATTCCTGTGTCATTTGCAGGTGCAGCCAGATTGGCAGGGGGGTCATCAGGCAACAGCGGGCGTCTGGAGGTCTACCTAAATGGCCAATGGGGGGCAGTATGTGACACACACTGGACCGACCGTGATGCCAGTGTCATATGCAGACAACTCGGACTGGGGTGAGGGCAGTCTCACAGTGCCAGACATGTTTCAAATGACAATGCATATGTGGAGATGACTAGTTACTGGTTATATACACTGAAGGACTGATGAGATAATGAGAGGCAGGTGTGTCAGGAGGTGGGGATGATTTGGGAATGTGAACAGGTGTGACAATTTATGTCCAAATTTTGGGAAGCAGTGCTGCCGATTGCATTTAGCTTAGTATGACTAACTTCCATTAGAATTGACATTTAAATACTTCGTCTTCCATTTACTTTTCCATTTTCTCGCTGCTGTCCGTACAGTGAGATTGGCACAGCCCTGCAGCATTCCTACTTCGGCCCAGGTTCCATTTTCCACTATGAGCGTCTGGGTTGCCGTGGTAATGAGAATTCCCTACTTGAGTGCCGGAGCAGGAAGTTTGTCACCAGCGACTGCTACCATGGCAACGAAGCAGGGGTGGTGTGTGCTGAACCTGAAGGTGAGACCAGGGTGTCACCTCAGATTATATAAACAAATACATCACTAATAAATAACAAATGTATTGGGGATGCGTTATATCCACATATAATGTTGGATACATGTCACATGATACATAATTGCACTGCTGGCAATACATAGTGCTAGGAATTTGTCTTGTTGGCATTGATTGTTTATTTTAGATAGTTTCAAGACCCCAATTACCACACATATCAGCAATGGCTACAGCTGTTTGATCCCTGTGGTTCACTCGTTCACCTTGTCACATTTATGTTGAGCATTCAAAAGCTTTTGATGCAGCCCACTACACAAGCATACACACATAAGTAAACAGATGTGAGGCAGCAATATGATGCCTCAGCTCACTGTGACATATATTTGACAGAGCTGGAACATGGAGCCTGTGAAGATAGTGACACAACAACACCATATTTTGGGAATATGTGTATAAATGGCTCAGTTGTTGCTTTACCTTTTGTTTCTCAGGCACTGGCATCCCTTTGAGGCTGGTGGGAGGCCTGGAGGACTTTGAGGGCCGTGTCGAGGTGTACCATGATGGCAGGTGGGGAACCATTTGTGATGACCAGTGGGATGACACTGATGCTGAGGTGGTGTGCCGACAGTTGGGCCTGGGGTAAGAACAACTGCTGTGCTACTGCTACACAAAGAATGTCAGGATCAAACTCCCAGCTGTGGCACCTTATTAGCCTCTAAAACCCTAAAACCCTCTCAGTTTAAAAGTCTAAATGAATACAGAAGCACCAAGGCATGTAGACATGCCTACAGACACAAGAGGCAATCATTAACTTCATGTATTGATATCAATATATTGTGACAAAACTACTCTGAGAGCAGTTTACAAACAAATGAATAAATAAATTTATATTTGATATGCATCATTGATAATGATGAGTAGATCAATTTTTAACACATTAAATAAGCTTAACTATCTCTAACTCAGTGGTGGAAGAAGAATTTAGATCCTTTCCTTTACTAGAAATACCACAACATAAATGTACTCGTTATAAGTAAAGGTCCTCTATTCATAATGTATTATTATTATATTATTTACATACATATATACCTATACATGTATAGTTATTCTGTAGTACATTTTTTTTATTTGCAATGTAAACAGCAGCAACAAGATAGTGTTGAAAATATGGTCGGCATCTTAACATGAAAAAATCCAACTCCACATGTGGGAAATATTGTCCATCAAGTCTCATTACATTTGAGTATCATTGATGTGAACACAGAGTCAGTCTCCCCTCGTCTTGCCGGAGTCTTGCGTTCTGTCGGGGAGAAATATTGTCCACCCATCGAGTGCAATAGCTTAATCTGGGATGTTGTGATGGAGCCAGTTCTCTGTAACATGTGGGCACAACAGTCTCTGATTTCCCGTTACTGGGTTAATCCCATTTCCCCCATTCCATTTTCTTGCAACCAGACATTAGCCAGGAGTAGGCTGGGTAGTGGAGCAGCCTTAGGTCCAAGCAGAGTTAGCTTAGCTCTTATCCCGGCTCTCTTCCCCCTCTTCCTGGGGGGGTCGCACAGCCCATGGCAGCACTTCGTCCGGCTCGTCTGGCTGGGTGGTCTGACTGGGAGGAAGATGTCAGCCCTGCAGACACCTGAGCTTCCCCACTCATCTCCACACCTGCACCTCATTCCCTAACCACCCCTCACTACATATACCAGTTCCTTCCAGTATGTTATGTTGCTGTGTGCTTCTCATCTTGGTTCACTGTTTCTGCCTGCCTTACCTGCATTTTGACCTTTGCCTGTTTTTTTTGGACTTTGGATTCCTGCTCCTTACAAGATTTGTTTGCTTGTGTTGGACTGCTCTGTGGTTTTGATCATTGCCTACCTCACCTACCCGTAAACCTTTGTACCTAATTTTTGTTATTAAAATCACTGATCACTGTTCACTGCATTTGGGTCCAATTGCCCGTGTTCCTTGCTTGTCTCTGCAATACCATCTCCAAGTGGTTTCCTGTACAATCTGGAGTACGCCAAGGCTGCATTCTCTTCCCCATTCTTTTCTTGGAGTGGATCATGTGAAGAACTGCTGACAAACACTGGGGCATCCAGTGAACCCTCTCTAACAAGCTTGAAGATCTTTACTTTGCTGATGATCTTGCTGTCCTTTCCACAAATGTAAAACATTTGCAAGAGAAAACTGATCAACTCATCAGGTATGCTCAACAAACAGGCCTCATCAACACCACCAAAACCCAAGTGATGTCCATCAATACCAACACACATGCATGCATCACTATAAATAATGAGCCACTTGAAGTCGTTGACAACTTTGTGTACCTGGGAAGTCTGATTAGTCAGGACAATGGCGCCCAAAAAGATATCCAGCACAGACTTGGGAAAGCTAGCTGCACGTATGCAAGACTCTGGGGTTGAGTGCTGGCGAATAACCAATTGAACAAAGTCAGCTCATTCCACAATGAATGTCTGCAAAAGATCTGCAGTACATTCTGGACCAATAAGACATCAAATAAGGAACTCTACATAAAGACTGGCTGTCAAACACTGTCATCATTGACACATACTATGATTGCCCCTAGAGCGGATCCCCAAAGTGGCTCTCAAATGGACAACACCAGGAAAAACAAAACAAGGCCGTCCAAAGATCACCTGACGAAGAACGGTGGAGGCGGAGCGGCAGGAGATGGGTCTCTCATGGGGCAAGGCAAAACTAGCCTTATGCCCCAAAGGGGGAGAAGAGCATGAGTATTAAAAGAAAAAGTACTCATTATGCAGAATGGTCCTTTTCATACTGTTATATTATCATGTACATTATTAGTGGTCCAAGCACCAAAGTGGTGAAACACAAGGGGGCAGTTGCTGTGTCACTTAGCATCTGATCATCTTAGCTGTGATTTAGAACAGGTCCAGCTAAACTGGAACTTGCAGGATTTTGAAACACAGCTGCAGACCTCACCTGATTGCTCTGTCAAAACAGGCACAGGTTCAGCTAAACTTCACCTAAACCAGATGTATGATGAAGTTCCCTTAAGATCCACCCAACGCAGGTGTTTCAGAGGAATGCAACATTGTATTGATCTGTATAATTGACTGACTTCCGTCAGTAGTTAAATATGCCTCATTGTCATTTTTTACATTTTGCTGTTTCACTAGGCAATATGTTAAATCTCCAGAAATTGAAATGGAATGCTGACATAATTTTGGACATTACATTGTTTTGACATTAGCTAGGTTTCCATCCACTACTGTTATGAATATCTTAGGTTCGTCGAGATAAACAGCTGGTGGCGCTAATTGTCCATCCAGGTTTCATTAAACCACTGAAGGAGAAGAGGGCGCAACTAGATGACATAATTGCCAGTCAAACCTTAAACGGTGAAAAACAATGTATAAAACATGATGGGAATATAACATTTGTTTCTTTCATGTGTTAATTTGATATTTAGGCCTGCCGCTATTTTCCGTTGCTTCAATGGAGTCATCATTATTTATTTGCTGAGGCTGTGTCCATTGCCATTGACGTTATGGGGTTTTTACAAATTTTCTGCATTGCCACAGAGGTTTTTTTATGTGCGAAGTGAAAATGCACATTAAAAACGGGTGGATGGAAACCCACCTACTGATTTACGTATATACAGTATATGTGTGTGTGTGTGTGTATATATATATATATATATATATATATAGATATATATATATATACATATATGTATATATATGTATATACTTTTCTTTTTTCTTGGATATTGTTTTGGTGTAACTGACCTTGTGCTACACATAAAAGGTGGTGTTCATTTGTCCTGACCAACAGGGGTGTGGCCAAGGCGTGGACATGGGCCCACTTCGGCCAAGGTTTTGGTCCCATCTTGCTGGATGGGGTTCAGTGTACAGGCAATGAACTCTGTCTGGAGGAGTGTCCTCATAACATCTGGGAGCAACACAACTGTGACCACACGGAAGACGCAGGGGTGTCCTGCAACCCATACACAGGTCAGAGCCGAGGAAGGAAACACATATTAACTCACACACTCATATTAGATGACACTGTAATGATTCCTGTGGGAAGCAACTGATCTTTGATTAAACCAATATGATATGCCAAAGAAAAAAGGATATAAAGGTTAGAAATGTGTTAATCCTCAAATAACAGATATTACTGTGATATCTACAAGTAAAATTGGCAGTTGGACATGCTATATGAAGAGATTTTGCCTCCCATCTGGTGGTGGGGATTCCCAGGCACGTAACCTCTGTAGTTTCGTTTACACAATGACAACCCAAATGTGACATCAGAGACTCTGGCATGTAAGAGTCACATGATTTAAGGTGTGAAAGTGTGTTAAAACTGCCTGGAAAAGAGATGTCAGGACTGCACTGCAATACCCTGTTCACACATACAAACTCAGACTCCCTCCTGCCTCTCACAAGCTTGAAGCTTGCGGGCATGTTTAGTGTCAAGTATATAATTTACATACTCAGCCATGATTGGTTATTTTCTCCTGTTGCCACTATATTGGAGCACAACAAAGTAGTTAATTTGCAGAGAAATGTTTTTCTACATACCCTTTTTTTTTCATTTAAGTCCCAGTTGTAATGTCTGTAGATGCCTATTTTACTGACATAATGAATATTCTTATAACAAAATGAGCTGACATGAGTTTGTTCTTCTGTACATATTTAATGAACCGTCTTATGTACAACAACAACACTGACTAATGCTTCCGCATACGTCATGCTCTATTAGACATGCGCGCTCCATGTCAAGGTAATAAAATGACTCACTTAACAACTCTTATTCATTACACCAGTAGCTTGTTAAAGTTCTATCACAGAGAAATGGAAAGCTGATGGCGAAGATCAGCTTTTCCTCCAATCTGTTCCAAGTTCTTTAACATAGTGAAATGGAGGAGAAAACAACTATATGCTTCCGTTTCCAGAGGGAACCAAAACAATTCAATTCAATTCAATTCAGTTTTATTTATATAGCGCCATATCATAACAAAGTTATCTCAGGGCACTTTTTCTAGTAGAGCAAGTCTAGACCGACTCTTTATATTTACAGAGACCCAACATTTCCCACCATGAGCAAGCACTATGCGACAGTGGCAAGGAAAAACTCCCTTTTAACAGAGAGAGAGAGAGAGAGAGAGAGAGAGAGAGAGCAGGAGGAAAGAGAACATACAGCAGCACAATACAGTTTCACACAGAGATGTAACGCAATGGCCGCGGCAATGGCATGGCTGTCAACACCAACAGAAACAATACTAAGAGCAATATTACAGCAGCAGTACTAATAATAATAGCAACAGCAGCTGCAGCAGCGGGTGCAGAGGAGGAGCACGGGGGCAGCAGGCGGCCGCAACCATAGATCCAGAACCTACAGCTCCGGAGGCAGAAACACCTGCAGAAAGCAACAGAAGGAGAGAAAAAGGGGAGAGAAAGCACACAACTACGGGAAGAAGTTGAATTAGTAACAAGCATTGATGGGATATGAGGGCGTACAGATGGAGAGGAAGAGGAGGAGAGAGGAACAAGCAGGATTGGTTGTCTCCAGGTTGTTGCTTTCATGCAACAGAGAACATTTGCGTTGAACCTTTATCAGCTTCCCCAGGTTGCACTGCTGAGTGACTTTTGAGTTTTGTGTATTTGCTGGACGCTGGATACCTGCAAAACTAATGGCATTCCCATCAGTCTGTACTTTGTGTTTAGTGCTAATTAGCAAATGTTAGCATGCTAACATGGCAGACTATACAATACAAATAAAGTTTGACTGATTGATGCTAAACTAAGTTGGCTAACATGGTAAACATTATACCTGCTGTACATCAGCAGGTATAATGCATTGTGTTGCCATACTAGCATTAGCATTTAGCTCAAAGCACTGCAATGCCTAAGTAAAGCCTCACAGAGCCACTAGAATGGCTATAAACTCTAATGCACGGGGCACACCACCTACCTGTGCGTGACTGCTACCTCACTGAACTGCTGCGGCATCCACACAGACAGCGTTGCTGCTGCGGCACTGCTAATGTCAGCCCTATCTTTCTACATTGGGTTTACCTTTGATAATGGCCATCAATAATAGAATTTTTCATATCATTTTATTATAAATTTCATTTATATTCAGTTTAGACAGAAAAAAGGTTAAGAGGCATGTGCATCAATTATAACTGGGGAGTTAAAAAAAATAATATATTTTTTGTGACATATATACACAAAAAATACAGATATAGAAATTGACACTAGTGAAAGGTGTAATGTTGCTGGTTTGATGTCAATATGACTATCAACAAATCATTTTCACTGTCTATTTTTGCTAAGAAATGCACACGTCATGCAGAAAAAATAGACGACACTCCGAATCTCTAGATGAGCAGCGCTGTGGCCATGCTGCTTGCGCAGGCTATGTGGCTGCTCTAACCTGTTAACATGGGCGCCGAAATGAAGAGTTTAATTGCCCAGGACTCCCCATCAGTCAGTCAGAAGCTTTTTGGAGGAGAGGCGAAAAGTTTTCAAGAATCTAGAGCAAGTTCAGTTGCCTTTGACTTAGCACTTCTAGATATCCTATGACTTGGATAACTGAGAATCAGAATGATATGTCTGGGAAATCCTCCCAGACATATCATTGTGAGCTAATGCAGGATGACCACCGCTCCACCCGGTTAAATCTTTGCTAAGTCCAAACTGATAGAAGAGATTAGATCTATGCAATGTTTCACTTTGACATTTTCAGTGAAACACTGCATGGATCTAAGTGTGCGGAAATCTCTTCTATCAGTTCGATCTTAAGCAAGTTAAAAGAGACCACTAATACCAACACTGAAACATGAGATTTGTCATGCACTCCCCTGACTATGTGATCTAATACAGTATTATTGTTGTCCTGTATAGATGGTGCTGTTCGTCTGGTGGGAGCAGACAGCCACTGGGAGGGTCGCGTGGAGATTTACCACCAGGGAGAATGGGGCACTGTGTGTGATGACAACTGGACCGAACTCAACGCCCAGGTAGTGTGTAGACAGCTGGGCCTCAGGTCAGTCCATTACTACATCTGAATCACTATGGAGCACCTCTGTGCCTTAGGAGCATGTGTTCTACCCTGTGGTTTTATATAAATCTAAAGTAGGGAGGAACAACCATGTGCCATCATGTCTGCATATGATCATTCTTTCACATCACTAAGTTTCTTTTCCCTGATAAATGAAAAGAAGTATTTTTAATCCCCACAAAGACTGAACAACATACTGACAATTTGGCTAGTCTTCCATCCAAATCCATCCATTTTGCCTCATATCTGGGTTCATTGTGATGGCTGCAGGTAGTCCAGATGCCCTTCACAACAGCCACGTCCTCAACTTATTCTGGGGGATCCCAAGGCATTCCCTGGGATATAGTAAAAACTATAGTATAAACCCTCCAACGTGTTTGGGGTCTGCACAGGGGTCCCCTCAGAGTTGGATATGCCTGGAATCAGAGATGGGTCCATAAAGCATCCTGGTCAAATGCCCAAACTACCATAACTGTCTCCTTTCAATCTAAAGGTTCTACTCTACTCTACTCCTTCCTACCTACCTACTCCTTCTGAGGTCCATTGGGATGTCTGAGCTTCTCACCTGACCCTAAGAAACCCTGCAAGAGAATCTAATTTCATTTGCATTCATGATCTCATACTTTGGGTCACTATCCAGAGGTCATGATCATTGTTGAGGGTTGGCTGATTCATAACAGTTCTTCCTCTGGGGAGCATGAATGTGCTCAGCAAACATCAAGGAAAATCTTTTGTGTAAGTGGAAATATTGGTGTAAGACTGGGATTGAATGAAAGGCCACAGGATCATTACATTCAATAGGATTCATCCGCTGGGGACCATGGTTGCTTCTGATTTGCCTTATTTCATGTCTCCTCACTCCTCGGTCCTGGGTGAACGGGAAATCAATTTGCTCCACCATCACAAAGGACTTCTCAATTTCCTTATTGCTGTTAGGAAGAGCGAGGAGGCTGCCCGGATGCTTGAGCAAGAATACCATCCTTTGTGGAGGTTTCTACAAATTACGAGACATTCTAATCATAACCAGGATTATTGCATTATGAATGTACAATATATAAGATTATCAATAAATGCAGATGCAACAAATTGATAAATTAATAAAATGTTGCTGGCTTATGTTCTTTCGGTGTCTGGACAGCAACTTTAAACTGTGGTTTTGACAGATCTGTATAAATATAAATATAAAATACAGGTTTTTAATGAATTTGCAGATGCCCGTCAAACTGTTTATATAAGGGAAAACATATATATATATATTTCACATTCACTTTTGTCATGTGGGAGGACATCACTATACTGCTGCGCTGCCAGTAATAACTGTACGCCGTTATTATTTGACAGTACATCACACCATCTGTGGAAATACAAACTCCAAGGTATACAGAGCTGTTAACATCTGCAGACTGACAGCTGATCCAGCTCTGCTGTTGTGATCAGAAATTGACGTTGCTTCAGATCATAGACTGTATATAAAGGTGGAGGACATGACAGCTCCCCAAAAGTGAAGCCAAAACATCTCGATCACCACCTGGTGGCTGGCTGCAGTATAAGTCATAAACCCCACCTCCTCCATGTTAGCAGATGGGACATGGGCCAAACTGAAAAATCAAAGTACACGTCAAATACATTTTTCCCAAAGATGGTTTCTGTCATTTTAAGGTAGTTCTTATCACGCTGATGTTTGTTCAGGTGTTCGTTTTTCGGATCAGTTCGGTTTTAATTAGTTATTTGATGCTATAAAAAGGGGGTGTCACGTCATGATTGATAACTGTGAGTGTGCTCGCAATTGGTTCAGGTGGGTGTATAGACGGGAACTCGACACCTCGCTCCACCGTGGATCACTACTGTGCAGACTCTGGCTCCAACTGACGTCACCAGCACAAGATGACAGCTCCTGTATCTGGGGGAGTTTTGGCTTCATTTTTGTACAGTAGGAGGAAGTAGAAAAGCGTCCATCTTTATATACAGTCTATGCTTCAGATGATGGTTCAGAGGAAAGGACTTGTCATCTCTCTAAAACATTTCCTTGATTCCTTTATCCTTGCATCTTTTCCTCACAACTAAGATGTGAGGATAAGACACAAGTGAGGGAAATGAGGAGACATTTAAGCCAAATGAGAAGCAAGCCATGAATGACCATGAATATCCATAGCAAATTAACATTTTTGTTACGTATTATAGTGTGTACAAAGCTGATAGTTTTGTCTATGGGTGGTGTTTAAAGAAAGCTCATTTAATGACCGAAATTAAGAGAGATCATATGGGGACCATCAAAGTTGCCCATTAAGTCAATCACATTTGGAGAAGATTGAACATTACCAAAGAAGCACAAGCACAAAAATTAGAATATAAATAAATGGTATTAGTACCACCATCATTGCTATGTAATTTCACCAAAGAGGTTGATAAGAATGAAAACATGCTGACACAAAACCTGCAGTGGCACATGGTTACATATCTCTGATCAAATGAATATGAGACAAAAACTTTTATTTTTAAATTAACATTTTTAGATACTTATACACTTTACTTCTATCACTCCTGTAAATAAATAATGGGGCATGGTTTTTTTGTGAGAACACTGAGAACCACCACTATGCATGCGGCTTTAAGTGTTTCTCAGAGTTTTGGTGAAGTTGTTCTGTACACCATTAAAACAACTGTCCATAGAGAGATAGATGTTCTGTGGTCGTGCTCTGTCTGCAGTGGCCAAGCGGAGGTTGCTCCTGACGGGGTGTATGAAGAAGGTCACGGCCTGATCCTGCTGGACGAGGTACAGTGTCGGGGAACAGAGGCCAGTTTACTGGCCTGCACCCACTCTGAGTGGGGCCAACATGACTGCTCCCACAGTGAGGATGTAGGTGTCCGCTGTGAGAAGGGAGGTGATGCCAATGAGATACCAGGCTTGTTTCCTCCTATTGGTAAGTGCACACATTGGTGGCTATTGAGGATAGAAGGCAGATAGTTACTTTTCCCACTTATGAGATTTTTGTGTATTACTATTGTAAAGGCCAACATACCACAGGATATGTCAAAACTTGCTAGCATCTGAAAACCTCAGGGCATAAATAACTATGATCAGCAACACACTAATGGCACATTTTTCCTGCAATGTCTGTTTGTAGGCCCTCTGGTGCGTTTGGTTGCTGGAGAGAGCAGAAAGGAGGGTAGAGTGGAGGTCTTCATTAATGGCCAGTGGGGAAGCGTGTGTGATGATGGCTGGAATGATGTCAGTGCAGCTGTAGTTTGCAGACAGCTGGGATTCCTGTTAGTATGATTACACCTTCTCTGATATTTTTTTCTAAGACAGCTAGACGAAAGCTCATGGAGTGTCCAAAATGGAAAGTTCATCCTCTTGAGAGCATCAATGTGCTAGCCATGCTAGCAGTGTGGCTCTGCGGATGGCAAGGAGAGTTGGCTGGTTGGTCAGTTCACCACTTTGGTTCACACTGAAATATCTTGACAACTACTGTACTGATTGCCCTGAAAATTGTATAAACATTTATGAAGGGGGGGATTTTGCCTGATGGTGGCACTATACTGTACAAATATTCAGTGGTCATTAAAATTGTGGAAATATTAACTAACAAAATAGCTAAAAGGAAATAAACATAGATAAAGAATGCAGAGGCCAAGTGCTCTATCAGTTTCACATGCAGTAGGTCTTGGGAACCTTAATAATTATAATAACTATTATTTATATAGCACTTTTCAAAAACAAGTTAGAAAGTGCTTTAAAAAGAGATAAAACCAAGAAATACCAGATAAAAGTGGACTCAACTAATTAAATAATATTAAAAAGAATCCAGTAACAAATGAGGTTAGAAACATAATTGCACTAAAACACAGCATAAAAACATAAAAACAATGAATACAGCTTCAAGGGAATGCAATTCTGAAATAATGCGTGTTTAAGTGAGAGATTTAAACAAAGGAATCTGTAGGTCTTTCCAGAGTCGAGGGGTCCTGACTCCAAAGGCCCGGTCTCCTCTGGTTTTAGCCTCGACCTAGGAACTACTAACAGACTGCCACCGGAGGATCTCAGGCTGCACTCAGGCTTGTATGGGGTTAGCAGGCCAGAGACATAGATGGGCCAGCCCCATACATGGCTTAAAAGTAATCGTTATGGGGGTTATGGGCATTCATTTGTTGGATCTTGTGAGAAGTCTTGCAGTGGCATTCTGGACCAGTTGACAATAGCTTCCGAGTTTAACTAAGAAAAGTTTTTGTGATAGCCAGTTTCTAATTTCTGTAAGGCAGGATTGTAGTTTCCTCAATTGCGTTGTGTTTTTGGATTCAAAAGGGAAATAGATCTGGGAGTCATCTGCATAGAAATGATGGATGTGGATATATATATATATTATAAACAAAACCAGAGCCAAATAATGTCATACAGTTTCAACACCAGAATGTGACTTGAAGAAATATATGAATTCAAATACAAGAAGGTATGATTTGTTGCATTAAGAGGATTTGTACAATCACAGTAGTAACATTGAACAGCAGACAAATAAAATACATATACTGGAAATTTGAAAAAAAAAAAAGTTTATGTAATATATGTATTTATAGAACAAAAAGAAACAAATAATGATGCTGCATGTCCTTGTGTGCTGTCCTCCCAGCGGTGTGGCTAAAGCTCGATCCATGGCGTACTTTGGTGAGGGTCGAGGTCCCATCCATCTGGACAACGTTCGATGCTCGGGCACCGAGATATCCTTAGGCCAGTGTCCAGCTGTGGGTCAAGATGGCCATGACTGTCGCCACAGTGAGGATGCAGGCGTCATCTGTGATTACACCCTTGATCCTGTGGGAGATGGTGCCATAGCAATGCAGACCTGTGGTCTGCGACTCAATAACCAGCGTCGTCGACGCAGGATCATAGGAGGAGATAAGTCACTGAGGTTAGCATACGCACACAACACTCTGGCTCCAATGGAATGTATGCAGATTCACACACACACTTACAAATGTCAGAGCTGAGTTTGATTCACTGCCTCTTTAAGCCCCTGTACAGCCATGGAACACCAATACAGGTGTTATTATAGTAGCTGTACTGCCTGACTTAAAAAAAGAAAATAACTACCTCACTGTACAGTTTGGTGTATATCTGTATGTCAGTTTTTGCCCTATTTCGATCATCACAATCGCAGCACAGCTCTGTGTGTGTGTGTGTGTGTTTGTGTGTGCAGTTGTCCAGACAAGTCAGTGGAAGTGTGCAGCTGTTTCAGCCAGCAGCAGACCCCTGAAAGCCTACCTCTGGCTTGTGTGTATGTGATTTCAGGGGTGAGTGGCCCTGGCAGGTGTCTCTGTGGCTCAGGTCTCAGTCTAAAGGCAATCATCCTCTGTGTGGAGCATCACTTATCAATCCCTGCTGGGTTGTGACTGCCGGCCACTGCTTTAAGAGGTAGGAGGCAGCTCCCTCTAATGGTCACCTGTTTATTAGAAATATTATACAGCTCAAAAATAGGATGTGTCCCTTTTATTGATGTCACATAGTCTTTTTCCAGCTATGCATTATTAATGAAATCTGTAAAATTTAGAATTTAAAATTAATTATTTATTATATCTAATTATTTAGATCAGGATTTGTAAATCTAGTCACTCTGTAAACTGTAAAATTAGTTTACCTTGTAAATTATATTATGAAACTAGTGACATGCCTTCTAATTTGGATTGCACATTAAATGATTTGGGGATTTATTAAGACCATCATTTCCAATTTTTGTTTGCTCTTCCAGATTTGGCAGAGACCCCACCCGCTACGTGTTGCGCCTGGGTGACTACCACACTGAGGAGCAGGATGACTTTGAACGCACCTTGTCCCCTGAACGCATCGTTATTCACAGAAAGTATCACACTCAGGGCTGGGAGTACGACATCGCCCTGCTGAGGCTCAAAGGCACTGAGGGCAACTGTGTGTCATTCAACCCTCATATTGGTGCAGTGTGTCTGCCAGAGCCAGGTAACAAGTGGGAGAAGAGGCCTGCTGCTTGTGTGATCACTGGCTGGGGCATCACAGGTAACTACACTGCTCAGACCATCGCATGTTGTGCACTGTCCTCAAAGGGTTAAATGACATGGGATCTTAATTTTCCATCTGTTTATCTTTCATTGGGCTTTCATCACAAATTGGCATTGCATCTTTTTTCTATTTGCCAGTTTGCTGTCAAGCCCAGAGTCAGATGAACAGAAAAGAGCTTAATTTCTGTACGTCCAGTACAGAGATACAGCAGGTCTTAGCAACCCTGTCACCTAGAAATGTTATTTATATACTACTAATTTGCAACAACAAATATGTTTTAGGCAACTCAAAAAAATGGTCATGGTCATGGAAAAGATGGTGAAACATTTAAAAAACATTTAAAAAAGGAGGTTTCCCAGGCAACTGACTCCTTCTGTTGCTGGTCAAAGTTGTGGGTTTGGTGGGAGGGGCTTAGCGGAGTGATACGAGGCAGCAGAGAGAGAGGCGGAAGGTTTTGCATAGGTTGCACAGATTTTGCCTACCCCAGCTTTAAGTGTTTTACTAGCCTAAACCTAACAACACGCAGGACATAAGACTGTGGTGTCAAAGTCAGAACAGGACTTTTGAGACGCTGCATATAGTCACTGCATTTACTAACAGTTTCTTATTTGTACAGTTCTATTTCTAGATATTAAATAAAGAAGATACAACATGTAAATAATAACCTTGTGGTTATTGGAAGGCATTTTTTACCAGTGACAATGTAAGGGATAGATGTCTCAACTGGCCCTTTAACAAGGGTTTTAGATTAGATTCAACGTTATTGTCATTGCAGAGTATAAGTATTGAAACAGTGAAATGCAGTTTAGCATCTAATCAGAAGTGCAAAAAACAGTACAGTACAGAGTAATGTACATATGGATAGTGGTAATATATAGAATAAACAATAAGGGGTAGATATGAAAACGCTAAGAAAAAGCTTTGGGTATTAACATACATACCTTTAGTAACATACATAATACCTGTAGTACATGTCCAAGGGCAACACGCGTCATGTGTTACTATACCTTGACTGCTACTGTGTGGCGTGTCTGGTGTGTGCTATGGGCATCAAATGATACATAACACGGCCGGTGTATGGTGCACATTTTTTTTCCAGCATTTGCTTCATTATTTGTATTTCTATTGGGTATCTTCTACTACTACTACTACTCACATGTAAATGAGAGCAAATGAGTTTTGTATTTTTTACTGTCTGCTTCCTGCTGTCAGACTCAGAGTACTCCCGGACTCTGCTCCAGGCCTGGGTCCCGCTTCTTCCCGCCTGGAAGTGTAAGAAGCGATATGGTGATCGCTTCACCAGCCGCATGCTGTGTGCCGGGAGCCTGTCGGAGCACCACCGTGTGGACAGTTGCCAGGGTGATAGTGGGGGTCCGCTGGTTTGCCAGGGGGAGGGGGGCCGTTGGATGCTGACAGGAGTCATCTCTTGGGGTCATGGCTGTGGTAACCCCTTTTTCCCTGGGGTGTACACACGCGTTAGCAGGTTCCTGCGATGGATTGACAGGATCATCAACAAACCATACAAGAACTAATGGTGGAGAATAACACTTAATAACACTGGATAGCCAGTGTTTTTAAGTGGCCTCAGGGCTTGTGGCAGGAGGTGTATATTGCTGACCATTGCTTCTGTGTTGTGCCTCCTGGACTCCTACACTGAGCTTGTTGGATCATTTGTTTCTTTTCCCACATCACTTTAAAAAGTATGTTAATGACATTGTACGATATCGTCACAGTGTGAACTAATGCCAAATTTCCATACAGTGCAGTTGGTAGGTTAGTAGGTAGTATGTTGCTTATGTTAATGATATGTTGTAGATTTGAGGTTCGCCCAAACTGCAATATGTGCCTGTTTCTTGCACGTCTTATTTATTTAATGTTTATTTGTATAGGGACAAGTATGTAGCATAAACCAATGCCACACACCACAGCATTTATAGCCTAAGCTAATTTACAATGCCCATCCCTAGACGTCATCTAAACCAGTTCAATGGCTGCTACTTCTTTCATCCCACGCTCACAAAAGGGTATTTAAAACTGCCAACACAAAAGCACTAGAAAATGTCCATATCTTGCATCTTTTTATTAGTGTTAGTAGAGTTAGCAGTGCACAGTATTAGCCTTCCAATGGTTTGCCTGTGGAAAGCTATTAATGTGAAGCAGCAGCTTCACACTGTGCCAACCACACCCATATATACATTTTGATTTATCAACGTACTATTCCTGAAAGAGAATTGTACCCATCCAAACAGATTGGACTAGAGAAAGACATGTTGACACACAGACCTGAGACCTGGGGCAATCAAATTTGTATGCGGATACTAGGCACCAAGTGGACTCATGAAGACTTCTGCTGAGTACAGTTAAATAGTGCTATACTAAGCCAGTCATGTGAAAAGTTGAATGACATTGCACTAAAAAGCATGCCTTACAATCACACTGGGTCACCTGTAAATGAGAACCTCATGCTGGCCAGAGCCAGTGAAAGAATGACAGTAACAGGGAAAAAACAAATACATTTGAAGAATGATGTGTCTGAAGTACACTAAATTTGAACATACAAACATTTTATTAGTTGTATTAACATTCCAAGTGTGCCTCTCTGAACCAAAACCACAGCTCAAACCATTATTCATTATTATTCTAACCATTAATGACATCATTGTTGCCTAATGTATTTCTGTTTGCTAAAATGTAACTAATTACAGGTCTATAAGATAAATTTAGTGTCAACTACCATACTGTAAAAAGTGCAAGTTCATTGATAGGCTGTCTACATGTGGCTTGGAGAGGCTTATAACCAAGACTGAATTACCAATCAGGCAAAACAGGCAACTGCCCTGGGGCCCCAGAGCCCAGGAGCCTACAAAAGCCTCAGTTTCACTGTTTGGCAATTGGTTTCTGGTAACTTGATTAACTGTAACTATGTCTGGGGATATGGGAATATGTATATTTTATCAAATTATATCATAAGGGCCTTAGGGTGGGTCCTGCTTTATCACCTCATCTTGAGGCCCTGTTTTGGAGAGGGTCCCTGTGTCAAAATATACATGTAAAACCTTCATCATTTCAGCTGATTTTGTGTTTACATGGTGAATAATACGCAATTAATTTGTATTTATTTTTGGAATACTGTACACCAGAGGTTTTCAAAGTGGGAGGCGGGCCTCCCCAGGGGGGCTCCAAACTGTTTCAGGGGAGGCTCATGGAAGTGGAAAAATATGACATCAGTTATCAAAAGGAGATCACATAGAATAGCCTAAATGTGTGTGATTTGGTTAAAGAGTTAGAAACTAATAAATGACTCAGGACAGACCTTTTTTATATATTTGATATAGACTGAAGTTATGTCAAACAGCAATATCAGCCTATCTTGGCTCAATTGTTGAGTGTCCATGGGATCAAACAACATAATCATGATCCCATAAGCATCCAGGAATTGAATGAAATTAAGCAAGTAAACTAAGGGGGGTGAGGGGGTGCCTTTTTCCAAGCTTTGTCTGAGGGGAGGCCCACAGTCTCAGACTGTGAAAACCCCTGCTATACACAATGCGTGTGTACAACTGTAGCGTATACAACAAGGGATACTTTTTGTCTGTGTTCTGTTCTGCATTGGCCAATGCAATTTTCATTTTTTATTGTTTTAATTTATTTGGAAAAAAACATCAATGTTTACTTTGGCTTGCTGTATTTATTTAAGTAGTGTTCATTTTAACATGGTCACATTCCACTATGAGACTAGAGAAATGCAAACATTGCTGTAAGTAACCGTGCTGCTGGGACATTTAATATAATGTATCTCAGCCACAGGACACCAGTATTCAACCACAAGACATGGAGACTAGCTGGGTTGTTTCTATTCAAACTTGAAGCCTTTTGTTCATGTTGCAGTTATCATTTAATAAATGTCTTTTTTAATTAAAAATTATTAAATTTTCCATAAGCCCTCACATATTCCCCTATACTGTGTGATCCATGCTCTATAAATTTGTAAAATTCTCAAAAAAAAAAAAAAAGCATACAGTACAATACAAAGAATTTCTGCCTCCAGAGCTGTAGAGTCTGGATCTATGGTTGCAGGCCACCTGCTGCTCCCATGTTCCTGCTCAACAGCCACTGCTGCTTTATTGTTATTGTCTTATTATTAGTAATAATATATTGCTATTAGTATTATTTTAATTAATATTAACATCAATAACATTACCACTAGTATTACTTTACATCTGTATGTATGTCTGTACTGTACTACTGTATGTTCTCTTTCCTCCTGCTCGCTCTCTCTCTCAACCCAAAGTAAAGAGTCGGTCTAGACCTGCTCTATATGAAAAAGTGCCCTGAGTGTCACGAACTCCGACACAAAACTGGTGGACTCAAGTGCACGACTCTTCAGACCATGTATGGTATACCAAAAATCTTTACTGAAGCAGAACAAAAGAAAAACGCTCACGAGGAGCATATACAAAAGTACAAAACAAAAGCGCTCCCAAGGAGGATATAAAAAGTACAAGACAAAACGCTCACAAGGAGGATCAAATACAAACAGAAAACGCTCACTTGGAGGATCAGATAATAACATGGACTGAAACAAAAACCTGGTACATGGAAACTTGCTGGTACGCTTGACTCAATTCTTTTGACAGACGGAACAAGACGAACTGGCACAGGACAAAGGGAGACAAGGACTATTTATACATGAGGTAGGGGAAAACAGGTGAGACCAATCAGGGGCGGGGTAGATAATCACAATGGCGGGAAAATCACACAAAGGGAGGAAGTCAGGGTCTGAAACGAGAGGGAAAGGTGAGTACAAAATAAAACAGGAAGTGCAGGACGAGACTAGACGTGAGTGACTTTAACATAAAACTAAAACTAAGGCATGACATGAAATACATTTAGCAAATCCGGCGAGACACAACACTGAGATAACTTTGTTATGATATAGTGCTATATAAATAAAACTGAATTGAATTGAATTGAAACAAATACCTGTCCTACAATGGCTCACATGGTGATTCCAGTATAACGTACATTTCAGCAGCACTAATTCTATCTGTCCACAGATCTCACTTTATCTTTTTAACAAAAATACTGTTCTTAATTGTTTATTTATGTTTATTGTACTTTGGTCTCTCTCAATGTTAAATTGCTCTTAATGACACTGTGACAGATTGAGGAAGTATTAACAGCAGAAAGCAAATTAACACAACAGAATACAGGGAGATTTTTTTTCAACAATATATTAATTATTCTTTGCCTTATGCCCACACAAAAATACAGAAACAAAGCAAAGCCATGATAACAATAGCACACATAAAGCCACTTAATAAGAAACAAACAACAACTCAAAACACACAGAACCAGTGACAAAACAGTCTTTTCATACATTGGTAATCCCTAACAGAATACATCTAAATTGAATATGAATGATCAAATAATATTTGATAATATTATTTTGGCTTGCTCTAATGAAATTGAAGATATTTTAAAAAATATTTCTTAACTCATACTTCCACCGAATTTCTTTAAATGACATCATGTTATGCATGATAGGTAAGTACAAATCTTTTCCTGTTCTTTTGAGCAGGCAGAATTATTACTAGAATATAATAAAATATATTTTAAACACCTGTCTAGAAATGACCTGGAACTCTCCTCAGTTGAGGTAAATAAAGGACTTGCCCACTTTTTACGAATTTAGGGTAAGCAAGTAGACAAGTAATCTTACCAGCACTTATTGTTGGATCTTGTACACTTGTGAAAAAACTAACAATACCGTAGTTGGAGTTTTCAGTTGAACCAGTGCATGGGCTGTTAATCTGCTAAATAGTGTTGAATCTATGGGATGTGAACCTACAGCAGCTTGTTGTATTTTGAATTGTTTTGTACAGTAACAGCGAGGGAAAATGTTCATGACTTATAAACCTATACACCTACAAACTCCCCAGCTGGAGTTTATACAATGACAGCATTTTCTGCAGATATCACTCACTTTCTATCATTTATATTTGCCTTTCTTAATGTAGTAGGTAATATTATAGGTAATATTTATAATCTGCCATGTGACACCAATGAGAAGTCAAAGTATACACACATCCTTGTTTATACATGCCTTATAATTCAAGTTCAACATAGTGCGAACCGTCGCCAGTTTGATTCCAGCCGTAACTTTATTGCGTGTCATACCCCTCTCTTTCCCATATTTCCTGTCTGCCTCTTCACTGTTGCTGTCTAAAAAATTCCCACCCCAAAAATAATAATAAAAAAGAAATAAATGAATATTTGTAAATATAACATACTTCATTTGTTGTTGCATCTGAATGCCTTCTTTTCAGACCCCCATCCACTGTGATAGACACCACCTTTTTTGGTTTCATCCAATGAAAATGCATTGTTTTAAATTTTGACCTCTGGCTACTAAGGAGATTGAGACCAATATGTGTCCAATTTTGACATATAAAGTGTTAGCTGCATAACAGATGACTCCCGCATTGCATAATTCCACAATAATTCACTTTATATACAACTACAGAGATTCTTGAACGTCCGTAAATGAAAATCTTTTAGAAATGGTGTCCTTGAATTCAGAAGATGAACAAGAAAATACTGGCTGGCCTGAGTTACTTTTGTAAGTTTGGTCCTTACGGAACTATTTTCCACTCACCAGAGGTGGAACAACATATTGCAAGAGAAACAAGTAAGTCTCAAGTCTTAAAGTCTCAAGTAAAGTCCAACTTCTGTTTTGGGTCCTAAACAAGTCTTTAAACAAGTCTTTTTCACCAACTTTAACAGTTTAGTAAACTTTCAGAAACAATTAATGCTTTTTAAAATTTGTATACACAAACCGCTGCCACTCACAGCACAACTATTATGTAGTACATTAAATATTGATTGTAATATTAATATATGTGGTGTATATATTATCATGTATATATTATCAGCTGAGGTTGTGTAAAAGGTAAAAAATGTGTATACCGGACATACACCGATCAGCCATAACATTATGACCACCTGCCTAATATTGTGTAGGTCCCCCTTTTGCCGCCAAAACAGCCCTGACCCGTCGAGGCATGGACTCCACTAGACCTCTGAAGGTGTGCTGTGGTATCTGGCACATAGACGTTAGCAACAGATCCTTTAAGTCCTGTAAGTTGCGAGGTGGGGCCTCCATGGATCGGACTTGTTTGTCTAGCACATCCCACAGATGCTCGATTGGATTGAGATCTGGGGAATTTGGAGGCCAAGTCAACACCTTGAACTTGTTGTCGTGTTCCTCAAACCATTCCTGAACCATTTTTGCAGTGTGGCAGGGCGCATTATCCTGCTGAAAGAGGCCACTGCCATTAGGGAATACATGAAGGCATGTACTTGGTCTACAACAATGTTTAGGTAGGTGGTACGTGTCAAAGTAACATCCACATGAATGGCAGGACCCAAGGTTTCCCAGCAGAACATTGCCCAAAGCATCACACTGCCTTCTTCTCATAGTGCATCCTGCTGCCATGTCTTCCCCAGTTAAGCGACGCACACGCACCCGGCCATCCACATGATGTAAAAGAAAACGTGATTCATCAGACCAGGCCACCTTCTTCCATTGCTCCGTGGTCCAGTTCTGATGCTCACGTGCCCATTGTAGGCGCTTTCGGTGGTGGACAGGGATCAGCATGGGCACCCTGACCGGTCTGCGGCTATGCAGCACCATACGCAACAAACTGCGATGCACTGTGTGTGCTGACACCTTTCTATCAGAACCAGCATTAACTTTTTCAGCAATTTGAGCTACAGTAGCTCTTCTGTTGGATCGGACCACATGGGCCAGCCTTCGCTCCGCACGCACATCAATGAGCCTTGGCCACCCATGACCCTGTCGCCAGTTCACCGGTTTTCCTTCCTTGGACCACTTTTGGTAGGTACTGACCATTGCAGACCAGAAACACCCCACAAGAGCTGCAGTTTTGGTGATGCTCTGACCCAGTCGTCTAGTCATCTCAATTTGGTCCTTGTCAAAGTTGCTCACATCCTTACACTTGCCCATTTTTTCTGCTTCCAACACATCAACTTCGAGGACAAAATGTTCACTTGCTGCCTAATATATCCCACCCACTGACAGGTGCCATTGTAATGAGATAATCAATGCTCTTCACTTCACCTGTCAGTGGTCATAATGTTATGGCTGATTGGTGTAAATATGAGTGTAAAGGGTTCAAAAATATATATGTGTGTCTATTTTTAAACACATTTAACTTATTATTTTAGTAATGAACTGTACTAAAGTCCCGATGACTTTTTAATTTCTTTTTATGCACTTTTTAATTCCTGCATATTCATTTTTTAACCCTTTACCATATATGCATATTTATGTCTGGTATACATATTATAGCAGCATCCTTTATATTCCCCCAGATGGTCTGTGATTGGCTGCAGGTTCCCAGAATTACCAGCCAGTACCACAAGGGGATGAGGAGAACGTAAAGCTGAGGCCTACAGAACCTGAGAAGCAACACAGCACATATCAGCATATTTTAACTTGAACACATCCATCAATGAGGCCGTTTTCACACAGAATCAGGCATTGCGGCAGTGTGGGAGTGTCTGATACTAACCAGCAACCCCAGCTTGAAGACTGATACAAGCCAAGCCCTGCACCACGATTAACGTCTTTGTACTCCCTCGTGGCAGGGTTGAACAACTGATGTACAGTAATCACGTCAGTAATCAATCAGTCTCTCTTCCATCTTCACAGTTGCTCGGTAAACAGCGGAATATTAAGGTAAACAGCTAATGCTACAATGCTACAGGTAAACAAAGTTCTTCTTCACCTGGGTGCCTGATTCTATGTGAATACGGCCTGAGAGTGTTGTAAAGGTGAGACTAAATAAATCCTATAATTTCATGTTTAAAATTGCACTTAATAATTAATTGGGAACGTACCACAATGTAAAACAGGGTAGGGTTAGGGGTTACCATTCTATAACATAGCCTTTTTCTGCATTTTGTGCCTTTAAATCTGTATTTGGAATCTCCACTTCTCTACTCCCTGCAGTCCTTGCAGTCTTTGTGAAGGAGTAGCCAACCATGTATCTCCTCTGATACACATGGAGTCACCAGCTGTGTCATTGGCTGTAACAACTGTTTTTCCTTTGATATTCAATCTATAAGTCAAATTGATTGGAGCATAGAAGTTCATTCTTGACTTTTGGTAATTGTATATGTAACAAAGTAATCCGGGCTCTTACAAGCTCATCCAGGAGAGAGAACCCCAAAAAAACTGTATTTAAGACTGAACGACAACTTCAGCAACTGGGTCAAGCCTCAGCAATGTTCAGTGAAAGAGATCTCAGAGGTCATCATCCTGGAGCAGCTCCTCAGAATGTCAACCCAGAGTTTGGATCAGAGAGTGCAATCCCAAGAGTGCCAAAGAGGCAGCTGAACTCACTGAAGTGTTCATGTCCACCAGACAGGGGACCATCTGTAGCTGCACCATCTGTCAAGACCAACAAAAGAGATGTAAGGTGCTTTTATTGTGGGGAGTTGTCCAGCCAGGAAAAGCAAGGAAGTATTTCTCTATTCTGTGCCAAGGCCATCTAGATAAGTTCAGATGCAAGATAAATGCCATTTTACACCAGTGCTTGTTAATGGACAGAAACACGCAGCTTTAATTGACACAGATAGCACGCAGACAGTAGTACTTGCAAGCCTAGTGTCCAGCCATGGAATGATCAAGAAGTAGTATTCATACAGTAAGCTGTATTCATGTGGATGAAAAAAATGTGCCCACTGCAGAGATTTACTTGACAGCTGGCGGCCAAACCTTTTTTACTAAAGTATGTACTGAGTGTTGCCAAGGCAAATATGCAGCCCCTACCAATCACTGAGACTCCTTTGAGGATATGAGGATAGGGATGCACACTGTAGGGCCACTGGAGAGAAGTGCATCAGGCAATCATTTCATCCTTGTAGCAGTGGACTATGCAACAAAATACCCAGAAGCATTTCCTTTAATAAGTGCCAAGGCCAGACACATAGCAAATGCTATCCTCCAACTGTTCCCTGGAGTAGGAATTTCTTCTGAAATCCTTACAGACCAGGGCCCAAACTTCATGTCAAACCTGTGTATCAGCTCTTGGGAATAAAAGGCCTATAGACAACCCCCAGACAGATGGTTTGGTTGAACATTTCAATCAAACCTTAAAGAACAAGCTTTGCAAGTTTGTGCCTCAGACACTGGTCATACTGGGACCAGTGACTGCCCTACCTCTTGTCTGCCTATCAAGAGGTGACCCAGGCCTCAACTGCGATATCTCCATTTGATCTGCTTTATGAACGTGAGGCGAAGGGCCCTCTAAAACTGCTGAGGGAGCATTCTGATGGCCCAAAATCCAGTGGACACAACGTGGTATACGCAGTGAAGATGAGAGAGAGACTTGAACAGATGACTGGACTGGCCCATGAAAATCTAGAGAGGGCACCAGAGGTTCAAAAAACCTGGTATGATAAGAAGGCCGGAGAAAGAGAGCTGAAACCAGGCCAGTAAGTGCTACTTCTCCTCTCCACCAGTGACAGCAAGTTGTTGGCTAAATGGCATGGCCCCAGAAGGTCACAAAGTTGGGAAAGTGACTTACAAATTCTACATGCTAGACAGGGGTAAGCAGAATCATGTCAATTTGTTGAAAAAGTTCCATGTTAAAGACCATGTGAAGGAGTTTGTGTTTGTGAGAGCAGTGAGTGGGCAGGAAGCGTCCTCAGAAATGTTTTTCCCTGCTCAATCTGAACATTGTTTGGTAGACTTGACTCACTGTTGCCATGAAACAGGACCTGATTAGACTTATTGACCCAGAGCTGTTCCAGGAGAAACCTGGCTACACAAACCTGATCCAGCATAAAATCTACCTGAAGGAGCACAACCCAGCCATAAGACTTACAGGATGCAAGAGAGACAAACTGAAGGTAATGTTGGCTCTGGGGGTAATTTAATATTCATGCAGTGAGTGAATGCAGTTTCCAGGTTTGATTCCTACCTCATGCCCTGAGTGGATGATCTGTTGGACAGAGTGGACAGAGCCACATAAATCACCACTCTGGATTTGAGCAAGGGGTATTGGCAGGTTCCCCCTCACTCCAGACTCCAGAGAGCTCACTGCCTTCCACACTCCATTCAGCATGTCTCAAGGTAATGCTGTCACTGCCTGTCTCTCTGACCATCGCTCTAGCCTCCTCCCCTCAGCCTACTTCCCACCTGCTAGCCTCCAGCCTTCTAGCCTCCAGCCTTCACCTCGGCCTGCTAGCCACCAGCCGTCACTCCGGCCGGCTAGCAACCAGCCTTCACTCCAGTCAGTTAGTTACCCTGCGGCCTGCCTGTCTTGAGCCGGCTGGCCCACCGCCTGCCTGTCCCAGGAGATGGTGTGGTCTCCATGGCTCCCGACATCATTTGGCTCTCTCAGCTGCCCAGTGCCACAGAGACTCAGATGCCCAGCAGTACAGAACCCCAGTTGGCCATGCCCGCCGATGTCCTGTCTGATCCCCAGTCGGCCGTACCCGCTGACGCCCAGCCAGAACCTCATTCGGCCACCCCTGCTGATGTCCTGCCTGAGCCTCAGTCAGGCGCCCCTGCTGACATCCTGCCAGACCTTCTGACGGCCACTTCCGTTGATGCCCTGGCTGAACCCCAGTCGAACCCCTGCTGATACCCAGCCAGACCTTACAGATCATCAGTCAACCTTCTCCTGCTCTGCTATCCTGCTGCTGGACTCCGGTCCTGCACTCCTGCCACCACCCTCCAGAGCTTTCCCGCTTATGTTGCCAACCTCCAGGCCGACCTCCAGAGTGGTCCCACCTACATTGCCAACCTCCAGGTCACCCTTCCAGAGTGCCTCCGCCCGTCTGCTTGTCCTCCTTCTGCAGTGCTAAAAGATCTCGAGAAAGCTTCTGCTCCAAATAGGGTGAGACATCACTGATGATTGTGACAAAGCTTTCAGGGAGCCATCTGTGAATCTACAGTCCTACATAGCCCTGACTTCTCCAAGCCCTTTACCCTGCACACAGATGCATCAGGTGTAGGCCTGGGAGATGTGCTGCTGCAGGAAGTGGATGAGGAGCAGAGGCCAGTGGCATTTGTGAGTCGCAAGTTGCAGCCCAAGAAACCAGGTACTCAACAATTAAAAAATAATTTCTTGTAATGAAATGGGCTGTAGAGTCACTGAAATACAATTTGCTTGGAAGAGACTTGGTTTTGGAGACTGATCACAGGGCACTGCAGTGGCTACAAAAGATGCAGGATGCCAATATGAGGATTGCTGGGTGGTCCCTGTCTTTGCAGCCATACAACTTTACTGTGAAGTATCAAGCAACCAGGTGGTAGACTGTCTTTCCCGCATCCCAGAGTATGGTAATTAAAGCATTCTGCCTTATGAACTCTGCGGTAAGGGGGCGGAATAGTGATGAAGATTCTTCTCCATCTCATGTTGTATGTTATGCTACATGTGTATTAATGTTTGTGCAACATAGGAGGATTCGTCAGTCTGCAGTGCTTGGCAGCAATGAAAGTAAAAAATCAAAACAAAGCATGAAATATAAATTAGCAATTGGGCCACTACTAGTGATATTATGCTTGAAGCAGACAACTCGACACAGTATTGACCCTTCAAAGCAGCAGAGCTGTAGACAGTTTGAAAGTGATCAGTTTATTGAACAAAATAACAATAATTAAAGAAGACCACTTGTAGTCTGACTAACTGTTTCATCATGGTCTCAGATTTAATCCATCCATACAAAGGCAATACCAAGAATTTGGCCAGCAGATATTGCCATTTTTATTGTATCAAATGATTCAAAACAGTGAACCATTTTAGTTACGTGTTGTTGATTTTTTTGTAATATGTGTTTTCTAGAAGCCACATACAGTATGTTTGCAGTGCAAGTGTTATTGCTTATTGTTGTACAAAGCAAATTGTATATTATGACAATATTCATTTGGCTAAATAGTGTGTTTATATATATAGTGAACTCCCGCACTGATGGTTCAGTCCACCCTGATTAGTTAGTGGGAGGGTGTATAAAGGGTGGTTGGGCTAGGTTGGGCTGTGCTTTTGTCACTCTGCTGAACATGATGTTTCAATAAATGCCCAAACAAGGGCTGAACTGATCTCTGCCTGAGCCTCCTTACTCATTAGTATTTAAAGGCCAACATGACACTATTGATTAGGCCAGTCTCTCAAAAGTAACAAAATAAACTACTATAAGTTATTGACCCAAGATTGTGTTTAATCTTGAGTCAGGGAGAACATTATTTTTAGACTTCTTCTAACTTCTTCCAATCTAGATTTTCTGAATTGTCTCTTTTGTGTGTACATTTCTGCAGGTCATGTTTGGCATTAATCCACATAAGTGCAAGTAAGATATTCATATTTTGAAATCTGATTAAAGTTTCAAATATTTAATTTAATATGTCCAGTCTATCATATCATCTAAAATGATTGTAAGAACAGGAATCTGTACACACAAAAAAAGCTTTTTTAGATCTGTTCTATTCATTGTAAAGCTGTTACAGTTACCATCATCTGAACTGTGTAAACTACTAAATGATCTGATGTTCTTAAGGCTGGTCATGTCATTAGGTCATCAGGATTTTTAGATCTATCTGTGTCTCTCTTGATTGTACACTTACATAGGTGTTTTCAGTTACTGTGGCTGATTATAACTGTTTTTATGAGGTCACCAACGCCAATGTACTTGACGAATGAAAAAAGGTGTGCAATAAAACAGTAGAGTGAGAGCAATGTCAAGAGCCCAGTCTATGCATACACACATGTAACATGGCAAAAGAAGGGAAAACACCTGCATGGGCCATGAGTGTCTTTAAACTACCCAACTGTTTTTTACTTTTGATTCTTACATATATTTTCTTAATAATACTTATGTAATCTTAATTAAGTAGAAACAAATTTTTTTTACATTGTGTTATTGCTACTTTCACTTAAGCAAAGGATCTGACAAGTTCCTCCACCACTGCTCACAGATAAATATGGCCCATACTGAGTATACAACAGGGTACATTCATGCAGTGTGCTTCATGTAAGTAATGTAGCCAGGAGCTCCTTTTTCACAAATCAAAAGTCAAGAATCTAAATGCCCAATATCAGGTTTGAACAGACATGACAGCATGCTTAGGTGTATTTTAGATGTTTGTTGATACCTCGTCTGGCAGCATACTTTTCCAGCCGAGCTGAAAAATCGTCTGAACTGCTGCCTGTGTAGAGCTGGCAGCCGGAAGCTGTGATCAGCTGATGGAGGAGGAGCTGCAGGAGAGGTGAGCCATCTTCCCCCGGCAGACTGATACAGAGCCTGGACGAGAGGGATACGGGAAATATTCTGAGGATCCCGGTGTCATTTGGAGGCAGGGACGATTACAAGACGCCAGGACAACCGGTGTCAGTCGGAAAGGAAGATATCTGAAGGACTCCAACATTTCTGCACCTGAGCTGACTGAGGAATATACCAGCTTTTAACGTCAGACAGAGGCTCTAATACTAATACAAAGAACGGAAAACATTGAGCTAGGAGCTGGGATTAATATCGAAATATGAACCGTATGTAACCTAGGAAAATGCAAAAGTCCAGAAGATGGGCGAAATAAGCATGTAGACCTTACAGTAATGCAGGTGTATAGCTTCATCAGTAAATGTAAACAAACAGCTATTCAAGCTAGCTGAAGTTAGCCGATTGGGGGGTTAGCTTTCTATTGCTAGTATATATTGCTAACGTAAGGTAGTTGTACCGAAGGAGAACGAAGGCAAACCGAACTGAACAAGCCTGTCGTCGGGTTCAACACCAAATTCAACCTTATTATAGTCGTTTGCAGCGGATGACAGCTGTTTGTGTTTTCTCAGTATGCAGTTATTAGCATAATTAGCTTCACGTCGGCTAAATGTTATAGCAGCCCAGCATGATAACATTAAACTAGCACACTAAATGTAGAACAAAGCAGACATTTGGCAATACAAACTTACGTGTGTTTTTGACATAGACTCGTTTGAAATATTTTGCCGAGAGAGATTAAACACTTTCAGGATCGGTGTAATGCTACAATAAATAATCTAGATACCACCGTAGTCCAGTTGATTGGTTGGAAAGAGTAGGACGTCGGGATGAATGAAAACGACTTAATGATTTCTTAAAGATTTAATCACAGTGCTACCCCTAGCCAGCGTTTTTGCAAAGTTACATGGTGTATATTCGCGTTCATAGCTGCATGGTGGGTGGAAATGTTCTTGTCCGTTTTACAGTAGCCTAACAATACTTAGCTAGTGAGTTTGGCTCGTTTGTCCTCTCAGCGGCAGCAGTCGGTAATAGTACAGTCAAATAGACAACAGGACCTTCTGTTCCAAGTGATAGGCTGTAAAGGGAGCCACAACTCAGCCAGGCAGCATGGAGTGGATTGTTAAATCGATCTAAATGACTAGTAGTTAGATTTGACTATATAAGAAACCACCTCTAAAACGTACGAGAAGTTACGTATAGACACTTAGTGATTGTAGTTCTGCTGTGTATATGTTCCTACAGACTATTTAAAGGAGACCACCGCCTTGTCAGAGTTTTTATTATGTAGCTGTGTTTCAGGGCCCAGCGGTAAGCCTCTCAGCTGTGTTTTGGTTGCTAGTGGCCTCCCCTCCCCCAGTCTTGAGACTCTTGATTCTCCCCGAGTGTTGGACACTGTTCGCCGGGTTTCCCCTTGATTTTTAAACTAAAGAAAGGCCGTGGCCTCAAGTCGCAGTCCTCTGGACTTCGAAGCAGTTAAAAAGTGGATGTAATGGAACTGATGTTCGCCGAGTGGGAGGATGGGGAGAGGTTCTCCTTCGAAGACTCGGATCGGTTCGAGGAAGACTCTCTGTGCTCCTTCATCTCAGAGGCCGAGAGCCTCTGTCAGAACTGGAGGGGATGGAGGAAGCAGTCCGCTGGACCCAACTCCCCAACTGTCAAGATTAAAGGTTGGAGAAGGACACACACACACACACGTTTCCATTCATTGTGAATACTTCCATGAATTTCCATAGTGAGTGTCACAGGCTTTACTGAAGTTAATGACAACAGGGTTAAAGGACATTAGCAGTAGTACCTGTTGCTGGAAAACCTATTATGTATTATATCTTATTATAAAATATAGTATTAGTTATTTTAATATACAGATCAATTGGAGTGATACAATAGAGAAACTTACTTGTTAGTTTGGTAATATTCCAAACACTGACTGTAGCTGATATTATTGCAGCTCAGTAAAAAAAAAAAACAGTCTAGCGCTCCATCTGCTCCACTTAGTTTTGTCAGTTTATTGCTGTGCATATGTTTCAAAGCAGGACTGACATATTAGTCACTGAACCTTTTTGACTTAAGCAAAAACATAGTGGCAGTTTTTCACAAGTTTATCAACAAACTACTACTCCAGTCACAATCTCAAGATCACTTTTGGAAGAGCATTTGTACTGTGTATTTTAATCATCATATGGCTTGTAATGTCATGGAAGTGTCCTGGGAATGTGGAACCCACTGGCGTGTGTGTGTGTGTGTGTGTGTGTGTGTGTGTGTGTGTGTGTGTGTGTGTGTGTGTGTGTGTGTGTTGATGCCTCACAGCAACCTTAGGCTATTCTCTGGGGTTATTCTCCAGAGACTCCTCCATGTTCTTGTTTACTAAACCCATCAACAAGCGGAAAGCCCTGTGCAACAGGAACAGCAACCAGTAATAGTGAATGACACTAGCTGTTTTTACATGCAGCCTTTTACCTTTCTAACTATCAGAATAAGAGCTCAGTCAGAATAAAAATACCTCATGTAAATGCATCAGTCAGAACAAACTGATTTACTATGAAATTCATTTAATTCCATTTGAAAGGTTGGTTTAAACTACTCACCATTTGTTCCAAAGATGACACTTTGTCTTGTTAATTCTTCTCTTAATTACACTCTATGTCTATCTATGCTCACCTACATGATGTTTAGTAGTTTCGAAGAGATTCCAAATAATGACATGTGGTGCAAATGGCTTGCCTTCAGTATTCCAACAACAATAGTACCAAGTTCTCGAAGCTGCTCCATCCTTGTCAAGGATTTTGTTCTTGGTCAACAGCTGGTTATAGTCTTTGGTATGAGGGAACTGTTCTGTCTACTGACTGTGGAGAATGGAAACAGGACACTTAAAACTATACTTGTATTAAGAAAGCCAGTCAGCCAGTTGTTATAAACTCATATTGTGCAGCCAAACTTAAATTTGAGTAAAGATCCCAAAGTTTCCAAAGGTACCAAATGTGTCTGTCTGAATTTTGGAGAAATATTTGGTATTTATAATTCTGAAATTCCATATGGTTGGGACACCTGCTACATGCCTTGCATAAGTAACTGTGACCAGAGCCCCTACTGTCACTGAGTCTGAACTTTTAAAGGTGTTTCTGTTACTCCATTCAGACTGACAGACAGGGTGACACGAGTCAAACCAGGGTTGGACGCAGATTGGAGGCTGCCTGGCTTTGGTGAACTGGTGTTGCTACCAGGAACAGAAATAACTTCAGTGATACAGACGTTTAAAGATCATTTAACCATCTTGCCAAAAAAAAGAGACTGAGAGTGGGCGATCGAGAGAGGGAATGAAAGTTAACTTTTATCTGGTGATTATTCAATGTAATTCAGTGTAATTCTGTGGTTTCTCAGTGAAGTTTATGAACTACACTGTAGACTGAAGTCTCTTCTAACAGTTTGAAGTGACAGATGTCTCATATGAATGGATCCAATGTGGGCTGAACGCTCAATGAGTAGACCCGCATCATACGCATGCTGTCAGGAAGGGCTCTATGGTATGGAGAGAAATTAGACTCAAAATGGTAACAAATGTGTATTACATGATCCACAAATTAAAAATAAGATTTACAAATGTGTACGATGATTTGTGCAATTTGCGTGTGGAGTTTTGAGACTGTTTTTATGGTCTCCAGCTCCACACAGATCCACAAATGCATGCTGTGTTTAAGTGCTGGTGGTTAAATCGGAAAGACGTCTTTCAATTTCCACCAGGTATTAACATGTGATCTGTATCTGGATATCTGATCTGGATCAGGAAAAACACGTTAATGCAGCTGTAAATGCACGCAGAATGCTTTGCAATCAGAATGGAATTGGCCAGACCACATCTGTGGTCATTAGCCTAGTTAGCTAGGCTTAAAGGCCCAAACACACTGAAAGCGATAATTGACGCGCATCAATTGATGCTCTTATGGCATACTGCAGGCATCAGATTTGAAAAGCCAACACCGCAGAACCAGCAGTATTTTAGGAAAAGGTCGCTATTTATATGTAGGCAGGCACAACTTTGTATGCTTTACAGATAGCCCCATTCATTTTCAATACATTTCTATTTGAGTAGCCTATAACGTTACAGAAGGCAGGAGGGCAACTGTGCTTTTGTCAGTTGGTTGGCAGGAGAACACCAGTAAAGCCACTTGGGACCAGCCATCTCATTTCATCTTTTATTTTTTCTCCCAGGTGGGTGGAAGTCACGTAAAGCACAGCTAATCATAACTCCATACTGTGTTAATTAATTACTGTTGTTAGGTTTATGCAGCAAGTTAAGTTTTATTACCAGTAGATGTCAGTAAACGTTCATGATGGATGATATGGGTGGATCTGTTAACAGGTACTGCGGCTGCAGAAAAAACAGCTTTGGTCGGAACAAGGCTGGAGTAGGGGCGTCAAGGCAGTTTGACGCGCCTCATAACGCTTTTGGTGCGCGTTCGGCCATTTAAAACAATAGGTGTTCTTCAAAACGCACAGTCAGACGCTTTCAGTGCACCTTAAGGAATTGAATTCATGAGAACACTTATTAATACCAGGTGTAAAAGTAAAGACTTGTGACCAGAGTCGTCATCCAGAGTCGTATCCAGATACTGATCCCATTAATGTTATATATAATAATATCTGCCTATTGTCAGACAGCACCTTATTAGAATAATGATGCGTTTCTCTCTGTTTCTGCTCAGTGAGTTCCAGTAGTCAGCACACTTATTTTTACAAAATGTGATTGCAGTCAGAGTTGGTAGTAAGAGTGTTTCCACAGGTCTAAGTGACCAGACTTTCCCAGTAACCTGAGTTTACATTCATTTTAATGTCCAGAGGGATGTGTGGTAGCTTACAGGTCAATACACAGTAGGTTGGGAGGGCCAACTGACAAGTCTGCTATGCCAAATAGAATTGAAGTTTCACCTTCTCCACAGAAGAGAAGAAAAAAAGATGAGGAGAGATTAGTCCTACCACATGCAATGTTTTTATTCTTATAAAGGAAAAGGAGCATAACATAACTGCGACAGATATGTGCCACTCTTGGGGGAGGAGAACAGTAAGTATGGTATGGGCAGGTATTTGCTGTGGGTTTTCATCAGGTGAAATGCATGGCATACTGAAAGAAAGGTTAAAATGTATTGCTCACTGAGAAAATGGTTAACTTCTCCTAAACAACTGAAACTAAAGCTGTACTTACAACTGCATGAAATCACAACTTAACAAAGTAAGCAGGATCAAAGATAGACCTGAAAGTGGCTCTTCAAAATCAAATGGATGTTTACAGTGGGCAATTTGTGTAACAATCATTATATTCACTGTTTTTTCACTTCAAATTTTTTCACACAAATAAGTGGTTTAGATAATATGATAAAGGTTATCGTTTATTATTATATAGGAATTAGAGTCCAAAACTGACATCTTTCAGGGTTGGATCTCCTTACATGGCTCTGAGTTGACTGAGAGATCAGTGTTGACTAACTGTGTTGTGCGTAGCGATTCCAAAGACACTGATTGGTCAGAAACTGGAGATCCCGCCCTCCCTCCATTGCGGATAGCCTGTTTCTTTTGCGACACCCTGTGTACAAAACATTACCACGCTTAAAAGTCCGTAAGCGTGCGCGCACACGCATGTAAGTTTCTGACGCACATATTGTAAAGTGCGTTTGCAAGTCTGTGTCTGAATGCACAGGCTGCAAAATGAAGCTTACAGATACAAAACCCTGTTTTTAAGTACACCTTTTTGAATGATATAATATTCCATAGATAAGTGGTTGAGGGAGAAAGATTGTCAAGAAGGAGGTACATAGCTTAGAGAGACAACAAGCACTTGAAATCTTTATACAGGCCAAAAGACAGAAAAAAATTATAAGGGATGCAGCTTTCTTATGTGGATTATTTTTTTGATCAGTCTATAAAATGTCAGATAGTGAAAAATACCCTCCATAATTTCCCAGAGCCCAAGGTGAGTTCTTAAAATGACTATAATATTTAAGTTACAATGACATAAAACGTGTTACATTGACAAAAATGTTGCTGGATCTATCACACACCAAAAAAATAAATAAATAATTAAAAAAAACACTTCAAAAATGGAAAACAAACTGTGCTGCACAGATGGTGTCTGAGATACCAAACTCCTAAATTTACTTAAAACGGTATCAGAGAAATTGTCAAGGAAGCATATTTTGTAATCAAACTCTCAAACTCTTGAAAAGAATGGGTTAACTCCATTTCCTCCCTTAAGGACGGAGGCTATGAAGACTATGAGTGTGAGTTTGAAATGGAGGAGGAAACCTTTACCGGTGAGAGGAGGGAAACAAAGACAGAATGACACAGTTAGCTGCCACACCAATCCAATGAGCTACTTTTGGCAGTAATTGTTGGTGGTAGTTCCACAACAGAAGCAGCTATTCCTGCTTTATTCATTCAATTATTTTAACTTACAGACCAAAATAATGATAGATCAATCAATAATTATTCATCAACTGAGGATGGCTTTGTAGAGCGGTACCAATACTTAACTGGTTTGTTTTTTTTGTAGCAGCTGAGTGGTCAAAGTAAACCTACTCGTCACTTAAACAGAGCAGAGGATCCGGTGTGTATAACAGCAAAGGCAGCTTTTAAATAGTGAGCACAACATCCCACCCGGCGCACCATAGGTGTTTGTCAGCGTACAAATGGTGTGCACCCTGTGGAGAGAAATGGACAGAGGGAGGAAATGAGGAAGGCAGTGAGACAAGTAGTGATCCAGTGAAAAGAGTAAATGAGTCCTCAGCTCTTCACCAGCCAGCTACAAAGGAACAGCTGTCGTCGTGGTTTCCCTCTGTGCTGGCCACTGATTTGGTGTACAGCTTGCTGTCATTCACCTGCAACAGCCAATCATAGGCTCGCAACAATAACTCTGTTACTACCCAGCCACCCCTCACCGTTCAGGTTTTAGCTCTTTACTGTTAGAGAGTCAGACTGTCCCAGTTTCTTACTATATACTAATACTGTAATGTACACAACATGCAAATGTTGATAGCCCACTCGTCTTTCAATTTAAATGGAGATTTTAGCAGGAATTCAATAAAGGCACCTGGTGATTGAGATCAGTCAGGCTGCAGTTTTATAAGACTACCACCAATTTCAAAAGACCACAAACAGTGACTTAAAGGTTGGGTAGGCAGTTTTCTTTTGGCGTCATTGGGCAAAAATGCCATATAAACCGTGCAGCATTTTGTAATTCAAGTGGTCTGAGAGCAGACCTCTACTTCAGCCCCCTCTTAGCTCTGTTTTCAGGCTTCAGAAGATCTAGCCCGTGACGGACTTTAGCCTATCAGGTTATTTCAGAGAGACGGTGCGTTCGTATTGGCTAAGCTACAAGAGCAGATGTGTGTGCAGGTCCCTTCAGATGGTGAAGGCCTGAAAAAAAAAAATCCTGCCGAAAATCCTGAAACTTGTGATAAATTTCCAATACCTCCTTTGCCTACAGCGGTGTATAGTACAAAACAACACGTCCCGGCTCCACACGGAGCTCAGGGTCATTACATTCGTAACCACGAGTGGCAAAGAGGCATGATGACAAACAGTGGGGAATAACTTTTGACGGGGGACAATGGTGTGTGTGTGTACTAGCCTCTCATCCTGCTGCTGGACGGCGTTGCAGCTGCTTCTGAAGCCTGGGGCGCTCTGCTCTGCGGCCACGAAGCGCTGGAGGGGCGTCTTTGAGAAAACAGGTTGCGGCAGGAGGGACCGCGGTCTCGGTGAGGCTCACGCCGTGGAGAGCGAGCCCTACAAGGGATACGGTTTCGCAGGGGAACCGACTCCTTCTGCTGCCTATCGAAGTTGTGGGTTTGGTGGGAGGGGCTTAGCGGAGTGATACGAGGCAGCAGAGAGAGAGGCGGAAGGTTTTGCCTAGGTTGCACAGATTTTGCCTACCCCAGCTTTAAATGTAATCCTAAAGATTTAGTAGTTTACTTTTCATTCTTGAGCTGTTGCACCAAAGGAAATCATTGCATTATGTGATACTTTTCTTTTTTTTCCCCTGCCATGAGTGGAAAAGAGTAGTTAATAGAAAAATGAGTAGCAATACAACAGTAGTAGTATTATTAGTGACAGCAGAATTAGTAATAGTCAGTGGTAGTTGTAGGCTTAAAAAATCTGTTGCTTAGCATAATCAAAAATGTCTATTCTACATGAAAGTTAATATAATTTCTGACATTTATTTCTTAAATTACTACTTCAGCAATAGCACTGAGATAAAAACACCAACTGAGTGTAAAAAATGAAACTTTCTAATGAGTTCATATTATCAGCAGAAAGTGAAAGACTTAAAACAAGAACACACATTCACACGCAAATATTGTTTAGTAGTGTGTTGAGTGATAAATGTTGTTCTGGTGAAAGGCAAGCCATTAGTTTGCGGCTCTGTAAAGTTTGTCCTCTTGAAGCTCTTGGAAGAGTACATCAACTGAGTGCAACAGTAGCTACTGGAAAACTCAGGACTGTCAGACATCCGACAATCACTTCTGAGGAGTGTACTGGCCCCTTAAGGCTGCCTGGGTGACTTAAGTTAGTACATTTCATAGGCCTACTTATATCTATATGATTTGGCCAAATGGAAGCATGTAAATATTAAATAATAGAGGCCCAAGAATTAGACCTTGGGTAACTCCACACGCATGTTGGTCCACTTGAATGCATATCTGCCAAGTGAGACCTAATAGCTTCTGTCCTGGAGATATGACTGTATGATCCACTGTAGGACTGTGTCTGAGAGTCCAATCCAGTTTTCCACTCTGTATAGTAGTTATGTGTTGTCAATCATGTCAAAGGCATGATGCCTGAATTAGTTTCTAGACATATTCAGAACCATAATGAGAGCAGTCTCGGTATTGTGATGAAAGGAAGTAAGAAAGACAGGATTTGCTATAATATTGTTACAATGCAGATTTCTGCTTTAGCTACTTTTGTATTCTATAACAAATTAATTTTCCAAGTCTATGATCATTTAAGGCAGCCATTTCTATCATGAGGTAACTGACAAAATGAGTTGCTTTTCACCTAATGCACTTGAAACAAGTACCTGGTTTTAAACCTGTGTGCTTTTTGTCACACTATGGCTTAGCTCACTGATTTATTCCCACACAACATATGAGTGATGCTAGTCCTCTTGTTTTGATGGGCTTCCGATGGCCTGTAAGCATGAGCCCCTGAGCCTTTACACCACGGATGGCATTATATGAACGGAGTACTTTCCTCCATATATGGTAAACAGCAGCACAAGTAGTGGCTTGGAAATGAGGTCTGTAATCTGAGACCCATCTCTTTTTCTTCTCTCAGTCGCAGACCACTGTGCTCTCAATACAACTCCTGTCATTGTGCTTATGCTGCCCTTTCTTCACTAGACACACACACACACACGATTTCTTCATTCTGCATACACAGTTTTTATGATCAATATTGTATACCTTAACAAAACTACAAGTCTGTAGCCAGCCCCCAGAGGCTGCTAGATTCATTACGCCCCACTATAGTGAGTAAGTAGACCGTATGGGAATAGTTTGTGAGAGCCAGATGTCACTCTGTCACAAAGTGACAGAAATGGATCCTGGTAAAGTCTGTCATTGACAAATCTATGCTCACAGGCTTTCATTCTAGTTTTGTTGCAGTTACGGCTTTGGATCACCTTCCCTACCAGCTTTTCAAGGTGTTTGATTGGTGTAGAAATGTCCAACTTTCAACCTTGGTTTGCCATTTAAGTGTTTCCACACCTTCAACCCACCATTTTTTTGTCCTGAGGCTGGCGCAAGAGGAAAGACTATGAGGGTTGTTATAATCAAATGTGTATTTCTTGGAGGTCTTTGGAATCTAAAACAGACCTGTGGAAAACCTGACCTGACGTGCATAAATACATTTAAAAACAAAGAAACCAGATTCAAAACGGAGTCAAGGATAGGGTTGCAACTAACGATTTTTTTTATCGTTTGATATGCTGATTATTTTCACGATTAATTGATTAATTGTTTAGTCTATAAAATGTCAAAATATTCTGAAAATTCTCATCACAATTTCCCAGAGCCCGAAGTGACGTATTCAAATTGCTTCTTTTGTCCAACCAACCGTCCAAAACCCAAAGACTCTTCATTTACTGTCAGAAATGACAAAGAAAAGCAGCAAATCCTCACATATAAGAAGCTGGAACCAGCAAATGTGTAACATTTTTGCTTGAAAAATGACAGAAATGATTAATTGATCATCAGAATAATTGGCAATTCATTTTCTTTAGATCAACTAATTGATTAATCGACTAATCGTTGCACCTCAGTCAGACCCAATCTGAATAGGCCAGAGAATAAGAATAATCAGACTCGATCTAAAATGCGGTAGACCTGAACAGACCTAAACAGACTGAGAACAGCAACACTGTCTGCAGCATGATGTTTCACCAATTAATGATCAGCTGTGGTGGAAAAGAGCAGCAGTATATGTCAATTTTCCTGCATTCTCTGTCTGCCTCAAAAAATACGTTTTCTCCTGTGACGATGAAGATGCACCATGTGATCAGAGCTGATAGGAGTCCACTTAGATTCTCTTGGGTTTTAGGCTTATTGATACACAGACCTGAGGTGCAGTACAAGGGGACCTTTGCCAAACCCAGTTAGTCTAAATATAATATGGACCCGCCTCAGGTCATGGGTTGGACCCCTCATGACCTCAAGTTCTTCTTGAGATGCATGAAAAAAATATTTTTTGCTTTAAAGAGCTGGAAGTCTTGTTTTGCTGACCTCCAGTGGTTTAACTTCTCACCTTGATGCAGTGACTTAGAAGTGTGTACATGGTGACATCACTGCTACTGGTTACAGGTGCAACAGAGCACTCTTCTGATCACACCCAACCTGTTTCAGAGGTGAAACAGACTGAAACTTTCAACCAGAGAGGGGAGAGAAACACTGCTGTTCAGCCTGCTGTTAAGTTACTCTTGAATACTTTTGGTAGTTGAGGTCATTCAACCTGCAGCTTTCAATAATGTGATACTAGAGTGAAGGAACATAAATACATACACTACCTGAAGTCTGTCTTCTCCCATCTGACTGACTGAGCTGATCCTTCTCTCTTCTGTGGTCCTCCTCAGATGGCCAGGTGATTCCATTGGTGGAGTTGTCAGCAAAGCAGGTAGCGTTCCACATCCCGTTTGAGGTGGTGGAGAAGGTCTACCCCCCTGTCCCAGAACAGCTCCAGCTCCGCATCGCCTACTGGAGCTTCCCAGAGAATGAGGAGGACATCAGGTGAGAACACTGATTACCTGGATTTTTTTTCTTCATCTCTTATTAGGGATGTGCCGATTGACAATCCTGTTAATTGTTGACAGTTGCAGAGACAAGTACAATTTGCCAGTCCATCCAGCTGTGATATTTACTAAGAGAAAAGAGCTTTTTTTTTTATGTTTAGTCTCCTGTGATAATCGATGAAAAGAAAACGTCCGCACATGACTCCAAACTACAAAATCTGGTTTGGAGTCTGTGTGCAGGTGTTACTCTTTTCAACAATGCTGTTTTCCAGTAGCCTTGCATCTACATGTTATGTGTTTATTAAATGGTAGATGGACTTCCCTTATATTGTGCTTTTCAACCTTAACGGTTCCCAAAGCACTTTACAGACACACCGATGGGGACACAGCTGCCATGCAAGGTGCTGGCCTCCATCGGGAGCAACTTAGGGTTCACTGTCTTGCCCAAGGACACTTCGACACGTGGACAGGAGGAGCCGGGGATCGAACCGCTAACCCTGGGATTAATGGACGACCTGCTCTACCTACTGAGCCACAACCGTTCTATTTATTTATATTTATACTCCTTCTATTGAGTGTGATGTGGTAAACCACAACTAATTTCTGAAAGTGTGTTAAACATTTTTAAATTACTCTGCGTTTTCATTTTGCCCGTCCATTCATACATTTGACAGGGTTTCCCCAGTACTACTCAGCTCTGTGTGGTTGTACCCTACTGACTTTTACACATTATTTTTCATGAGCTACTTACTCTAAATACTGGAGGCCCTGATTCAAAACTATTAAGTTGATCAGCTTTAGTTATTGTTATGGGATGGATGAAAGTTGAACTGAGAGACTCTGACTCCTGAAATTGACATGATGCCATCAGCTAGATTGTTTCAGTTGAGACAACTCACTCTGTTGGTTGAACTACACAAATGCACAGTCTTCTCCAGTCATACAGTGGTGTTGCATTGTTGTTTATTTTCCTTCACAAATGATCTTACATCGTATGTGAGTACCACCAGCTGCAGAGCGCACACAACCAACAGCCAAATTACTTATGGCCTAAATTACTTACGGCATTAGTTATTGACAACTGATATAATCTGCTGCTGGAGATGTTTCTCATTTCAACTGGAAAAAGTGACGGTCGGCACCAGCTAAAAATGAGGAGCCTGTTAACTCTATCTAAATATTTAGTACATTGCTCTTTTCTGATTGGAAAGAGTTCAGAGTGATAAAAGTTTGATAAGAGTTTTTTTAGCATCTGAGCTCATGAAATCCAAGCCTTTTACCAAACGGGAACGAGATCTAAGACCTAAGTGGAACCAGCTATCAGAACCCAACGCTACATTGGCATTTTGTGTTTAATATGTGTAACCGTTGACTCTAGCTCTAAAATGCTTAGAAATGTGTGTGTTTCAGAAAGAAACAGGTGGCATTTCAAGGTAGAAAGTTAACATTTTTAGATAGTAGGACTGTCCAGAAGGACACAAAGAAAGCTACCACCTTTAGGGCAAGTCTGATAGAAGCATACAGTTGTTTCCTAGACAGAGTAGGACATCGCACACCACCTTGCAGCATCAACTAAAAAGTGGAAGAAGAACAAGGCTCCAACCCACCACAAACCCTGAACAGGATGAGAGGCTTAGAAAATAGATAGATGGATACATAGGACTCGCCAGTGTAGATATAGTCAGTTTTGTGATTCACTTACTGATTTGGTTCTCTTTATCTTCCCTTCACATCTGTCTTCTGTCTTTTTCTCTTCCTGTCGGTTCTCTGTGGTTCTTCTGTTCCTCCGTCTGTCTCTGTCCTCCTCCTGCTGTAGGTTATATTCCTGCCTGGCTAATGGGAGTCCAGATGAATTCCAACGTGGAGAGCAGCTCTACAGGATCAGAGCTGTCAAAGACCCCCTGCAGATCGGTGGGTTGAGTTGTCACTCTTACCTTACGTAGACTCATAAAGACTGCTTTCGTTCATATTGTAAACAGTGTACAGTATGGCATACCAATCAACTAGACTTAAGCTTATAATGATGACATTTATAGCTTGAGTAAATCATGTGATTCTTAGGCACTCCATTCACTTCCATTGTATCTATAAATCACCCATTACATTACAAATTCATTTAGTAGCTTCTTTTGTTAATAAAATACTTACAAAATACACTGAATTGAGTGAGTTAAATAAAATACAGTATAGAGCCAAGAAAGTGTTTTTGTTTCTTTGTCCAACCCGTTCCTATCCGAAAGAATATCATTCTTTTCTACTTTGTACTGCAACTGCTGAACAATAGTTTCCCTCGGGATAAATAAAGTTCTATCTTATCTTATCTTGCCTGTTGTCTTCTATAATTCTGTGTTTGTCCGTCTTTCTGTGACTGTCTCTCTTTTACCAGGCTTTCATCTCAGTGCTACAGTGGTGTCCAGTCAGGCCGGTCAATCTAAAGGAGCCTACAACGTGGCGGTCATGTTTGATCGCTGCCGTATCACTTCCTGCAGCTGCACCTGTGGTGCTGGAGCCAAATGGTGTGCCCATGTGGTGGCCCTCTGCCTCTTCAGGATACACAATGTGAGTTAGTGTCTACACAAAGGAATTATATCAAACAATATCACGTTTTCATCAAATCAGCTGATCATTTTATCAACAGAAAACCAAACAAAATTATTAATAGACATCATCATCAGATGAGGAGGAAGTAGTGTCAGAACTGAAATGATTAGTCTAGCCTCAGTCAAAGTCTCAACACAAAATTAATTGACAACCACACAAAGTTCTTATCAGGGAAAAATACCAAAAAGCAATTACGCTTTCTTAAATGCAGATGTTTTCCTATTTTTTTTTTAATATCACTGTAAATTGGATAACACAGGGTTTCGGAGTGTTGGTCAACAGGATAAGCAATTTAACACATCCCTTTATACTGGGCACTAATTATTATTTAGGACTTTTTAAAACTAAAAAATAATCAGTTATTTGAAAACAATTATCAATAAGATAATGAACAATTAAACTAATAGTAAGTTGCAGTCCCAGAGGGGGTTGTTTATAGGGAATTGTAGGGCCCTCTGGCTCACCTGAGCCGGAGATACGAGTGTGATGTGCCTGGGAGTGTGAAACAGATCTGAACATGTCACTGGGTACAACCTTATCTCACTAAAAATGAAAAAATGTTGATACTCAAAATTCACAGGGAGAAAAAAAAAGCTTGACTTTGTGTGGTACTCAGTCTGTTGTGTGTGTGTGTGCGTGCGTGCAGGCATCAGCAGTGTGTCTGAGGGCTCCAGTCTCTGAGTCTTTGTCCAGGCTGCAGAGGGACCAGCTCCAAAAGTTTGCCCAGTACCTCATCAGTGAGCTGCCTCAGCAGGTAACAGCTGTGTCCTGAGCCAGTTGTTCTCTTTATAAAACAAATTACTGAACAAAATGCAAGTACAATATCTCTATGATGTACATGTCATATATGTGACAAAGCAAGTTTTTGTCAGATAATTAATTCAGTTTTGTGTCTCAGATCCTACCCACAGCTCAACGGCTGCTGGATGAGCTGCTGTCCTCTCAGTCTACTGCCATCAACACCGTGTGTGGAGCTCCAGGTACAGTAGCAGTATTGAAATCATAGATTGTTCCTAACATACAGCGAGAGAACAAGCTTGAGCTGTACTGATTATTACACTGTTTGATTTAAGAACCAGTGGAGAACATTTGATCATTTCATTCAACCTTTTATCTGAAAATAAGAGGGTGGACCTGTTCCAGTCTACATTATTACATATTTCTGCAGCTAGATGGCAGTGATGTTACCTATAGCATGGGGAGAGGAATATTTCCTATATGGTGTCCCCCTGTTCTTGTGAAGAGGAGTGTGTGTTTACACTACATTGTTATGTATAGTATCCATGGAGAGAGGAGTGTTATTGTTGTGACAGGAAGATTTGGACAGGAAATGTGATTTATCTCTCAGAGCTATTGTCCATCTCCAAAATGTCGCTGTAATTGGAGAAAAGAGAGGTTTTCTTTTAAACCACAGCTGTTCTACAGTTTGTTCACTTGTAGCACTGTGAAAGGCAAATCCTGAAATAATAATAGAAAAATTAACAATTTTTAGACTTAATTATGCGTGACAGATTTTCTCTGGATGCTTTGCTCAGAGAAAGCTCAAATTATCGCTGTGAGTGTGTATTACTCATGTTGTGGGGACATAAATCTGTTCACACAGTCACATTGTGGGGACTCGCCTTCCTTTTGGGGACAAAACACAAGTCCCCATGACGTAAACCATTACATTTTAGGGTGAAGACTTGGTTTAAGGTTAGGGTTAGGGTTAAGGGTAGGTTAAAAGGTGGTCTAGGGTTAGGGGTAGGCAAGTAGTGGTTAAGTGTAGGGTAAGTCTCTATGGAGTTAATTTTGTGTCTTTTTTATGCAATCAAAAAATAGGTTTGAGAGCAAAATTATTGACACTGCAATCAAAAAATGGTTTAGTTTTGCTTGCGAATCTAAAAGTTTTGCTTGCGAATCTAAAGGTTTTGCTTGCGAATCTAAAGGTTTTGCTTGCGAATCTAAAAGTTTTGCTTGCGAATCCAAAAGTTTTGCTTGCGAATCCAAAAGTTTTGCTTCCGGTTCAGCTGAATTCCGTGGGCGGGACCTACGCTGAAAGACACAAGCCACGTTTCTATTGGCCAGTCTCGATCGGAGTGACAGCTTGGTAACATCCGCAGTCAGAAAAACAGAGAGAGGGTGTTTTGAACTCCATGGAGAAGAAGACCGGAGAAACTCAATACGCAATTATGTTTCTTTACACATAACTTCCGTCTTAGTGAAAGCAATAATGTTATGTTTGAGCCGGTGCATGTAGATTGCTTTTGTTTAACAATCTGTGCTGTTGTAATGGGTTAAACAAATACATATTATTTTGTCAGCCGGTAGCTGCTAGCTTAGCTCAATTAGTTTGTCACTATATATGTATGTATATATATGTATGTATATATGTATGTATGTATATATATATATGTATGTATGTATGTATATATATATATGTATGTATGTATGTATGTATATATGTATGTATGTATGTATGTATAATACATACATATGCATGCATGTATGCATGTATGCATATATATACATATATATATATATATATATATATATGTATTATTATATATATATGTGCATGTATGTGGAGAAGATATAAGCAAGATATACATGTATATATATATTATTATTATTATATATATAAGAAAGAAAGAAAGATATATATATATATATATATATATATATATATATATATAGAAAGAGAAAGAAAGAGTGTAGGTATAGCATATATATATATATATGTGTGGATAAAGAGAGAGAGAAAGAAAGATAGAGTGAGAGAGCAGTATAGAGTATATATGTGTATATATACATAATATATATAAGAGCAGAGTGGCCAAAGACAAATTAACTCCATAAGTCTCCAGGAAATTAATTTAAGTCAGTGTAATGTCCTCTGAAGTGATGGAAACATGACTGTGTGTGTGTGTGTGTGTGTGTGTGTGTGTGTGCGTGTGCGTGTGCGTGTGTAGACCCCACAGCAGGCCCTTCAGCGTCTGACCAGAGCACCTGGTATTTGGATGAGTCGACCCTCAGCGACAACATCAAAAAGACTCTGCACAAGTTCTGTGGGCCTTCACCTGTCGTCTTCAGGTACGCACTACTGTTGTCACATAATAGTCCTTAATGCATTTCTTAATGCTAACCCCATTCACACAGACATACACTTCACTCTCTAGATATGGTGCTGATTTTACTTGTCAGCCTTTTGTTTGAAAAAGACACAAACCCAGAGTAAAAGTAACACTGGAAATCTGTTAATAGGATTGAGGAATGGCTAAAGGCATACTTGTTATCACACTAACTACAACTAGTATTGTCTGTGTATGTAAAGCACTGTGCCGTAGAGCTCCAGTGTTGTCCAGAAACTATAAAAAATATAAAAAATAGCTATACCCTCATACTGAGTGACATATTTCTTCATTTTGATCAGTACAGTAAGTGTTGTTTATTTTTATGCTATTTTACTTTTACTCCCTTTTTCTTCCTGATTGATGTACCTGAGTGATACTTGACTAAAATCAGTGGTGTGTGTGTGTGTGTGTGTGTGTGTGTGTGTGTGTGTGTGTGTGTGTGTGTGTTAAACCATAGTGATGTAAACTCCATGTACCTGTCATCCACGGAGCCGCCAGCCGCTGCTGAATGGGCGTGTCTGCTGCGACCTCTGAGGGGCAGAGAGCCAGAAGGCATCTGGAACCTTCTGTCCATCGTCAGGGAGATGTTCAAGAGACGAGACAGCAACGCTGCCCCACTGCTTGAGATCCTCACTGAGCAGTGCCTCACCTACGAACAGGTACATCCTCAACATGACACGAGCTCCAGCTGCTGAAAGTAACTGCACTGCAAAGATTAAAAAACTACAGGCCATGAGCATGTTGGTGTTAATATAGGAGCTGGCAATAGCGGGAAAATGTTCCTGTAGACATGGGAGAGGACTTAATCCACCCATTTGAACAATTCTCATGTAATACATTTTGCAGTCTTTGTTGTGATATTTGAATTGAGGTAATGCTTAGAAATCTCAAGGCTATGGGAAAATATTGCAGATGTTCCCACAACCAAAACTAGACATGTCTCAATCACCTTTTTTTGCCCCACATCCTGATTTGAGTCCTTTTGATATTGTGTATCTGTCAGTACCATGTACTCTTCTAATTTACCCTTCATCTATGTACTCATTATACACACACGCACACTCATTTTAAATGCTTTAAAGTTTAAGTACATGTTATATGCTGCACATTCTTACACACACACACACACACACACACACACCCCTCACTGAGTTGTCTGACTGTGTGTGTTCAGATCATCAGCTGGTGGTACAGTGTTCGGACCTCAGCGTCCCACAGCAGTGCCAGTGGCCACACAGGGCGCAGCAACGGCCAGTCAGAGGTGGCGGCTCACGCCTGTGCCAGCATGTGTGATGAGATGGTGGTGCTATGGAGGCTGGCAGTGCTCGACCCTACTATGAGCCCCTGCAGGTCAGACCCTTGACAGCAGGCTATACACTGCTTATGGACGTCTTAAACTGTGACAGAATTTGGTCAAGAATTATGATAAACCCCATGGGAAAGTTATGTAATTTCAGCACATTTATCACTTAATGATTGCACTAGACAGCATATTTAAGATAAGAGTAAATATTAAGTAGGGACTCAAGTTATAAATAAAACCTGTGTATGCTCTCTTCCAGGCGTCTGGAACTGGCAGGCCAGCTGAAGCAGTGGCACCTAAAAGTTATAGAGATAGTGAAGCGGGGGCAGCATCGCAAGTCCTTGGATAAACTGTTCCAGGGCTTCAAGCCCGCTGTGGAATCCTGCTTTTTCAACTGGGAGGTGGCCTACCCACTGGATGGCATCACCTACTGCAGTGCTGATAAGAAGAGCGCCACATTCTGCTGGTCCAGGGCAGTGCAGCTCCAGAGAGGAGTCAAAGCTGCTGCAGGAGGGGTTGGAGAACCTTCTGAACCAGGGGGAGGGGTGAGAGTTGAAGGTGGAGCTGGGGGAGATTTTAAAGGAAGAGGAAGTGGTCACTCATCTCAACAGGAGGTGGCAGTGCGACCCAAGGAGACCATACTGACCAAGAGGAAGGGTCTGTCAGTGAGTGGAGGTGGAGGGATGCTGGTCCGTCTGGGAGGGAGCGTCTCTCTTTCCCTGGAAGACGGAGGAGGAAAGTGCATGTACAAAGGGCCGGGCTCCTCCTCTGGAGGGAAGTTGAAACTGACACAGGGAGGGGGGAAGGGAGCATCTGTAGGAGGTAGTGGGGGAAGTGGAGGTGGAGGGTTAGGAGGTGGTAAGCATGCCAGTGCCAAGCGGAGAACCAGCAGTGAGGACAGCTCCCTGGAGCCAGACCTGGCTGAGCTCAGCCTGGACGACGGCTGCAGTCTGGCTCTGGGGGCTGAGGCCAGCAATACTTTTGAGTTTCTCCCACCGCCACCAGAGATGCTGCCCTCCCCAAGTCCACTGCTCCGAGACTCACGCAAGTACAGCAGCAGCAACGGGGGGAGCAAGATGTTTGAAACCAAGCATGTCAGCCATGCCTCAGTTGTACTTCCTGCTGCAGAGCCTGCTCCACCTTGCTTCCCTTCCAAAGAGACAGTGGTGGTTGTTATGGACATGCCCAGCACTGCAGAGAAGGAAGCAGAGCTGGAGGTTGAGCCTGTCCAGAACAGAGATGAAGATGTAGACTCTGCTGGCAGTACTCAGCCCTCCACCTCCACCACTGCGGCACGATCAGGCACCACGCAAATGTCTGCCAAGCCACCACGGGGTCGCAGGGAGGCGGCGTCTGCTGTACCAGCAGCAGGGAGTGGGGCAGCAGCTGCAGGTGCACTAGCTAACCAAGGAGCAGAGGCAGCAGCTGGAGTTGCAGGAGGAGAAGCTGTGGGTGAGGACGACTATCAGGCATACTACCTGAGTGCTGCCTCAGAGGAGGGAGCAGACAGACAGCTAGCTGACAACCACCAGGAGGAGGAGCCAGACATCTTCGCAGGGATGAAACCGCTGGAGCAGGAGGGCCGCATGGAGGTAAGGAAGGAAGACCAAATATTGTGCTGGTTACATAATTCATAGCCGGAGCTTTACAGGATTGGATGTAAAGATTCAAATACATTGGGACCTCATCCATAAATCTTGCCTTTGACAGATTTGTTACTCATGTCATTGAACATAAAATACCCCATTCCCAATTCCCATCTTTTTAACACACATAACACAGCTTCACACAATTTGGCCAGAATTGTAATTACCAAAAGAAGAAATTTGAATTGAATTAATCTTTCTACTGTGACAGTGCCATCAATAGTCGTGGTCTCCAGTGGGCATGGATTTTTGGTGCAGACCGACAATGTCAGTACTTTAATTTGATTGGTGCAGTATCTTGGGTGGCCACTAAAAATAGGCCGACATTAGTAGCATACTGAGTGTTGAGGTTACAGCTACCTGTTGGTAAGCTATAACTTTTGACAGTCTGGTCACCTGGCCATCACCACATCTGGACCCATGAAAGAGAGACAGCTCATGCTAGCAGATTACAGGCTGCCACATCTTACTATCGTGGACCCAAAGCCCATGCACAAAAAAACAAGTAATCACATGACATTGTTAACCAATTGCAGGTGGGGTGCAATGGGGGACAGTGAACTGCAGAAATTTCAGCAAGTTCTGACTGCAGGCGTACACTCACACTAATGATTGAAATTCAGTGCAGGGCTGTTTTAGTTTCCAAATAATTCAGTTAAACTCGATCACTTTAAAATCTTTTTGATTGCACGTTTCTTGACCCTAGTTGAGTTAGTGTCCACCTGTCTTTACAGCAAAGCTTGTGAATAAAATGTTGAAATAAATGATTGCCAAAACTGCAAAATTAAGATAACGGGTTGTAAAAAATGCATGAATTTTCCATAAATGAACAGAATATGTGTTTTTTTAAATCAAAGTGATGAAGATATCTTGACCACTGGAGAATGGAGTACTTTGCTCATTGTAGATGTTACTGGCACAGTGTCTTTAATTTTCACTTGTGTTTACATCTGACTGAATCTAATGCCATTGGACAAACATACTTCCAGACTCAGTAGCACAGATGTGAAAACCCAGTACTCTTCTTACTGACCTGAATACTGTTGCTGTGTGTGTGTGTGCGTGCGTGCGTGCATGCGTGTGTGTGTGTGTGTGCAGGTGCTGTTTGCGTGTGCAGAGGCCCTCCATGCTCATGGCTACAGTAATGAGGCGTGCCGGTTGGCCGTGGAGCTGGCCACAGACCTGTTAGCCAACCCTCCAGACCTGAAAGTGGAGCAGCCACAGACTAAGGTAGATACAGTCTTAGGCTACATTCAGATAGAATCAGGCGCTGCGGAGAAAATGCAGATTTTTTTCATTCATTTGAATGGGGGTACTGCTGAAAGAAATTGCAGCGGCCTGCGGCAAAAAGTTAAAACAGAATCAACTTTTGGAGAAATGCAACCTGATGTCACGCTGTAGCGGCCAATGATGCCTGTGATCAGACCGGCAGACGCCCAGGTGAAGAACTTTGTTTACCTTGTAGCATTGTAGCATTAGCTGTTTACCGAGCAACTGTGAATATGGAAGAGAGACTGATTGATCAGCTCCGTGATAACTGTACATCAGCTGTTCAACCCTGCCACAAGGGAGTACAAAGACGTTAATCGCCGTGCAGTGGCCTGGCTTGTATCGGTCTTCAATCTGGGATTGCTGGTTAGTATGTGATGCTCCCACACTGCCGCACAACCCTGCATTGAATCGCCGCAATGCCTGATTCTGTCTGAAAGCATCCTAAGTCCCAGCACCCAGGAACACATTCTCCTATGTCCTTTGATTTGTCTTCTCTCTTTCTGTTGTACAGTCTCAATGTTCCAAACTCATCAGTGAGCATCTTGAACTGTGTAGTGGGATATTGAGAGTGTGAATCTGCTTGTCAGAAATAAAGTTTTGTTTCATGTTCTGATATCATCATTATTTCCCTGGTTGTTGGATATAGGGTAAGAAGAGCAAGGTGTCAACCAGCCGTCAGACGCAGGTAGCCACTAACACACTGTCAAAAGCCGCCTTCCTCCTCACTGTTCTCAGTGAACGACTGGAGCTCCACAACCTGGCCTTCAGCACCGGCATGTTCTCCCTGGAACTCCAGAGACCACCGGCTTCTACCAAAGCTCTGGAGGTCTCTCACTCTCAGATAAATATACACATACTCTATATGCACATGTACTTGAAAAATCCTAATAGGTAATTGCATTGAATGGTTGTAGTCGAGTTACATTTATTGTATCTGTTATCAATGATTTACGCTATAAACACTATGGTTTTAATGCATTCTTTATTATCTAATGATATCCAGTTAATGCAGAAGTGTAAATGAGGGAAAATAAAATCATGTGCATGCCATTGTAGAAATGTTGTACCATCCATTAGCATTTGAAGGCAGGATCTGCTGGCCACTGTAGAGTGATTGGTCATTTGTTGAGAGGGTTCTTCCCCACAATGCAATAATATGGCCTCAGGAGACTTTGATTATGTTTAATGAGCCATATTGACTAATTTATTGTCATTTCATGTAGAGCTGCAAGTAACAATTCTTTTCATTATCGATTAACCTGCCAATTACTTTTTCAATTCATCGATTCATCGTTGTGTTAAAAAATTGGGAAAAAGCACCAATCGCAACTTCTCAGAGACCAAGGTGCTGTTTTCAAAACCCAAAGATATTCAGTTTACAATGATATAAAACAGATCCAACAAATCCTCACATTTGAGAGGCTGTAACTAGAGAATGGTTGACATTTGTTCACAATTTTTGCTTGAAAAATTGTTGAAACGATTAATCGATTAACAAAATAGTAAAAAATAGTAGTAAAAAAGTTAGGGTGCCAGGGTACTGAAGGGGCACACAACAGGCACGAAAATAAATACATGATAAAGAGTAAACAAAAAAGAAACATTCAGTGATACAGATTGCCCTCCAGGTTTTCAATTATACTAAAATGGATTATGCTAACTTTTGTCTCTGCGTGCTTTGACCACCAGCGCTGACCATCAGATCTCTCCAAAATTTTGGCACAGTGTTGATACCTGATTTAATTATTTAAATCTTGGATTTAATGATAATTACTAATTGAGCTTCTGTACTTTTCTACATGCTGGTGAGCTGCCCATATCAAATCATTTTTCCTACCCACAAATGAAGAACTATCATTTTTTATCCATTACAAGCAGGTTACCCACAAACCTGCACAGGATAGTGTTGTTTTCAATGAAGACTGAGCATATCAGTATGTCTCTCTGAATAGGAGTGTCTGCCAAATGCTATAAATGTAGATAAACACAGAGTTGTCATTGTTGGATGGGCTTCCTTAATCCTGTATAAACTCCATGTATGTCTATTGTATATGGTGTATCCAAACTTATAGAATGTGGAGACATGAACGTGTACCACACATACTGACTTTATGTGTGTGGGTTGACCAGGTGAAGCTGGCCTACCAGGAGTCGGAGGTGGTGGCTCTGTTGAAGAAGATTCCTCTGGGCCTAGTGGAGATGTCAGCCATCAGAGAGAGAGCTGAGCAGCTCAGGGACGGAAACTTCTGTGATTACAGACCTGTGCTGCCTCTGATGTTGGCCAGCTTCATCTTTGATGTACTGTGTACCCCAGGTAAGCACCAGTTATTGTTTGATGGTTGGAGTTCAACATTTTAAATCTGAGTATATGAGTTAAGTAGTTTTTGCAGTGAAGACTTTAACCAATTTAACAAAAAAAGTTGGGTGTCTGACATGCTCAAAGGTCCCCAGCCAAAATCAAACCAGTGACGTTGCAGTTATATGGTTTGTGTCTTAAACACTAGGCCACTGGACGTCCCAAACAAGTTTTATAACCTAATGCAAATGATGTTTGACAAGATTATTTAAAATATTATGACTTTCTGTGTGTGTTAGCCACCAAATTATCTTTTCTTGGGAGTGTACTGCCTGCCTGATTTTGAGCAAGTGTCAACTCAGAGTGAGTGAAGAAGTTAAACTGTTGTTTTTTAAGGATCTAAATTAAAATATTTTAAATGGGAACTTCAAAAATTAACATCCCTTTCACTTTTCTCCATATTGTTTGTGCAGTTGTGTCCCCAACGGGTTCCCGTCCACCAAGCCGCAACCGTAACAACGAGATGCCTGGCGATGAGGAGCTGGGCTTTGAGGCTGCTGTCGCTGCACTCGGTAAATTTATTCTTGTCCTGTTCCTTCATTTCTGTCTGGATTCGATTCTGTCACTGTTTCTGTTTCCCAATATATCTTTTTTTTTTGTCCTCACCACTTCTCTCAAGTCCTCTATCTCTGTCTATACTGCCCACTGTACCTTATCCTGTCTCCCCCACACTTCCTGCTGTAATCCTTCCTCTTGTCTCGACCCTCTGTGTGTCTGCAGGTATGAAGACCACAGTAAGTGAGGCGGAGCATCCTCTGCTGTGTGAAGGAACTAGACGGGTGAAAGGTGACCTGGCTCTGGCTCTCATGATCACCTATAAGGATGACCAGAGCAAGCTCAAGAAGGTAGCCATCACTACTGGGATCATTTTGACCATTTGATAAGAAAATGGCAGCTTTTTTTTCTTTCTAGAAGAAATTTCAGGTATGACTGGAATGACTGTGAGATGTGTTCTTTCAGTGAGCCAGGCAGAGCAAAAAACTTTTTGCCCATGTTTTTTTTTCATGCTGTAGCAGAGGTGCCCACTGGCTTTAGAAATAGGATGAGAGAAAGACTGTGCCTGGACAACAGTGTGTTATTTAATGTTTTTCCTATTTACACTTTATTGATGATTATGTTTTGGTGACAAAAATGGTTGTCTTTTGGCATGTGTGCAAATACCACTAGTCCAACACTCTTCCTGTATGTATCTATAAAAACTATAGTAGAGACAACAGTTTGCGGGCTGGTCACCAGCTTTTCTCTTGTTCATCCGACATGCACAGTCAAGAATCAAACCCTGTGAGTTCCTGCGCAAGCCTACACTAGAATTTTACACAGAAACTATGAAAAATACTATATCGACAGACAATACAAATACACAAATACATTGAATGACTACTGCTGGGGAGAAAATAGAATATGGAAACCTTAAAGCTACTGTATTTTTATACTGGATCAGTTGACTATGTGTAATATGAAAAGGGTTACTCGTAGTGGCGAACTAACAGAACTATCACCAAATCTGCAGTTTCCCTCAGCTCTGTGGAGCTTTTTAGTGTCTTTCAGCTCACTGTTTTGGTTTTACGACCCACGTTACCGTTTGGTTCAGTCTCTGATCAACCTGGCATCCAGCCGCAGCAGGCAGCTGTTTTCAGTGAAAAAGCACTATACTGTGGGCTTCACTACATGGTGTTTGCTTACCTAAACAAACTGTACCAAGTGCTTCAGCAATCTAGATGTTAAACTCAGATGCTCTAAACACAAATTGTGAAAGTTTCCTAAAAACAGGCACTTACAGTAACACTCACAGATCTGTTTCAAAATTTTACCAAGAATTAAAGCCAGCTATGGGAGTTTAAGAATTGACGTTTCTCCTCCTGTTTCTTTAATTAACCCCCCCCCCATCCTCAGATACTGGATAAGTTGTTGGACAGGGAGAGTCAGACCCACAAGCCCCAGACCCTGAGCTCCTTCTACTCCAGCAAGCCAGCAGCTGGCAGCCAGCGCAGCCCATCCAAACATACTGCCGCCGGCCACAGTGGGGTGAGCGGGGCCACCGGGGGTGTCTCCAAACACACACCCTCATCTTCGTCTGCGACCACTGTTGCAGCCTCTTCTTCCAGCTCTTCCTCTGCTGTGGCACTGGCTGGTGAAGAGGTGGCTCATCAGGCTGAACTGAACCCAGTGCAGAACAGTTCAGCAGGGGAGAATACTGCTGAGACCAGGGAGCATGGTGAGAATCCCCATCCCCTGTCTGGGTGCCATGCATAATAATTATAATTGTTATTATTATTATTGTTATTGTAATCAACAATAGTCGGCATAATAATAACTTAATTCATACAGCACTTTCATTACATAAAATCACGCAAGGAAGAATTAAAGAGAATACCCAACAATATAATAATATAAAAAGAGTGAAAAAAAACAACACGGATGAAACATATTAGAAACATATTAAAAGTGGAAAAATAACAGGGATAACAGATTAAATAAAGGCTTTTTTAAAGAGAGACAGCCTCAGATCCTCATCCAGAGCTGAGCGGTCCTGACTGCAGAAGCCTGGTCACCTTTAGTCTTGAACTAGGATTTGGGAGCAGGATATGAGGCTGTACTCAGGCTCGTGGGGGAGCAGCAGTTCAGCAATTCCAATTAGAACCCAGCACATATAACGCTTTAAAAGTAATCAGTAAAATCTTAAAATCAAAGAACTGACAAGTAACCAGCGAACCTATATGATCTTGTCTCTTTGAATTATTTTGTAATGTTAATAGCATGTCATGGCCAAGATTGCTGTGTTCTAGCAGTAGTCAGTGAGAAATTTAGATTTTTGACATATGTTTCTGAAACCTAGGTATCATGTGCTACCATACATTAGGTAATCAACCTCTGTTAATTTTCTGTCCTTGCAGTATCAGATGGGCCTCCATCAAATGACCAGCAGAATGAAACGGCTCCATTTAAGCTGGAGGCCACAGTGCCCAGTCGGCTGGCGCTGGGGGCACGCTGTGGTTACAGCCAACGCTGCTGGGGCTCACCTGTCCGGCAGAAGAAGAAACACACCGGTAAACACTTTGGCGATAATGTCTATATTTTTTTACATAGAACACAGACTTTATACTGTTCCCTCTACTTTTTCGGAGAATCTTATTCTAAGAAACTTATAATTATAATAATAATAATAATAATAATAATATATAGAGCACTTTTCTAAACCATGTTACAACGTGCTTCACACAAGGCAACAACTTCACAACGAGCAGATCATATGGCGGTGCTGATTTTTAGCCTGGGTCATATACGTGGTATATCTGATAGCGTACATACAGTTTTTTATCCAAAAATGTACCATGTACTGAAACAACTTCACATCAAAAATGAACCAACACACATAATAGTGATGTGAATGTGATGTGTATATTGTTTGGACAGGCATGGCGAGTATCGACAGCAGTGCTCCGGAGACGACCTCAGACAGTTCGCCCACTCTCAGTCGGCGGCCGCTCCGGGGCGGCTGGGCAGCAACGTCTTGGGGGCGGGGCCAGGACAGTGACAGCATCAGCAGTTCGTCATCCGATTCTCTGGGCTCCTCCTCCTCCAGCGGATCTCGCAGGGCAGGGGGCGGGGCCAGGGCCAAGAGCACTGACACCAGCAGGTAAACACAGACTTCCTCCTCATCAGGTCACTAAGACAAGTACAAGCACACTAGCTGGGTTACTGGAATGACCAACAACAATAATAGACTGAATTAAAAAAGATGAGTTCAAAACAAATGCTGCCTGTTAACACAAGTCTACTTGTGACTGATTCCTCAACAGCTGGAATCTGCTGACCTGCAGGCAATCAACTCCCAGCAACCTGCAGTCACAAGCAGGCTGTTTTATAAAGGAGGCTAAAGCTGGGTTTATATTTGACACAAGAGGTCCTGCTGTAGATACCTACGGCATAGGTTTTGATTTACAGTTCAGCGTCTTATTTGACCTGTTGATGTCAACACCACAACAATAGACAGATGTATCGTACATGATCAGGCCATATCCTGTTTTCATCATATTCCCCACAGTAACTGTGTTTACATTCTTTCATTGACTTTGTGATACAGAGCGATGGTGGGCTATGAACGTACTTATAGAACTGGAGTCACATCCAGGTAACTTCTATTTCTCCTTGTCTCATTACTTCTTTCATTCACTGTGATAGAGAGCGGGGGTCGCAGTGAGAAGAAGGCTTGCGGTGGAAATGTATTTGCTAGATGTGTGTTACTGAAAAAGAAAATGTTACTGAGCCTTTCTTCAACTTCCTTAACGTTGTCTTCACTCTCAACAATCTCCTCCAGTATCAGAAAATTGTAGGAGAAAACACAAACAGGCCAAGCGGACCAGTCACAGCTCTATCTGTAGCTGTTGTAGCCCCACTGTGTAGTTACATTTTTTAAGAAGGCACACATCAGCCACGACATAGCTATGCGGCTACGCCATAACTGCTTAGCACAACTATGCACTTGAACGAAACTACCAAACTGATCTGTGATTAAACTGTTCCAGAATGCTAATTCAGAACTGTGTAAACAGTCAAGGTAACTTACATGTTCAGACCTCAAATGGCAACCACAGATCACATCATTTCACAATGAAAAAGACTTTAGAGACACACATATTAAACATATATTAGATAAGAGAAACTGACAATATAATGATGTGCTGAGATACAAGCACGGGTGAACAATGACCTCCCCAATTACCTTGGTTTGCAGGAAATCTTGGCAATCTTGTCATCTGGCAAGAGACATAATGGTTGCCATATGATGGAAATTCTTTTACCCTTCAGATTGGCTGTCTGCTGCTCTTATACTTTCAGTTAATTGTTGAATGTCCAGTTATTTACCTGACATTTAAAGAGAGAACAAATTATGAAAATACTAACACAAAGGACAGCAGAAAATACAAATACAAAGAGGCCTGCAATAAGCATGAGGCCTCAGGCAACAGTGCAGTCTAACAATAAAAATGTAGATCAGAGATGAAGTTAAGCAAAGTTGGAAAACCAGCCTGAGTAGGACCAGGCGAGTCTGGAAACATCATTCTGGTTTTCCTGAAAACAAACCTGATTTACAGTACATCTGTTTGTCTTCATTTTAACGAACTAAGATGAATTCGAATTAATATGTCGTACATTTCCCTGCATTCAGGTACAAAGGGCGACGTCCAGAGTGCCACGCCCCCCACGTGCCCAATCAGCCATCAGAGGCAGCAGCTCATTTTTACTTTGAGCTGGCCAAGACGGTGCTGATCAAAGCTGGAGGAAACTCCTCCACTTCCATTTTCACCCAGCCCTCAGCCAGTGGGGGTCACCAGGGGCCCCACAGAAACCTGCACCTGTGTGCCTTTGAGATTGGCCTGTATGCTCTTGGCCTCCACAACTTTGTCTCACCCAACTGGCTGTCCAGGACCTACTCTTCCCATGTGTCCTGGATCACTGGTGAGGGGGAGTGTGTGTGTGAGAGAGAAAAGAGTTAGACAGAAAAAAGAAGACTCAGATTTTCAAATCCAGTGACTTTTCTTTCTTTGCTTTTCTGCCTCCACCCACTTTCCTTCCTCACTGAATACTATATCCTCTCTTCTTCTCTCAGGCCAGGCCATGGAGATCGGCAGCGCTGCCCTCAACATTTTGGTGGAGTGTTGGGACGGTCACCTCACCCCTCCAGAGGTGGCATCCCTGGCTGACCGAGCGTCGCGGGCCAGGGACCCCAACATGGTTCGGGCGGCGGCAGAGCTGGCCCTGAGCTGCCTGCCTCACGCTCACGCCCTCAATCCTAATGAAATCCAGAGAGCGCTGGTGCAGTGCAAAGAGCAGGTACTGTGGGAGTGGGTTGACAGTTGAGAATAATTGATCAACCTGTTGCTGAACACATCGGATGCTGCTGAATGTGTTCAGCAAGTGTGCTTGGTCCCAGCATGACAAGATAAAAGCTTTTTTTAAATGTATTGTTTACTGTGAAACTCATTATCAGTTGATTAGGTCAGTATCAGATTGACTGGGTAAATGTAGTTTACATCAGTGGCAAAATGTTTTGTTGTGTTTTATGTTTGTGTGATATGTACTACAAAATATTGGTAGTAGTTTTGTGAGGTGTGACCATGGAAATGTGTGGATGTATGGTGGAAGAAAAGAGATACAGAAGATAAATAAAAATAAACTCAGGATGCTGATAATAATAATAATAGTAGTAGTAAAAATCATAAGTATAATATCTATAGAGAGTATAAAAACAGTAGACATAATGTCTCGAAAAATTGTTTCCTAGTACTTTTGAGTTTTATCAAATTTAAAAATGTAGACAAACTAAAATTTAGACTTAAGTTCAAATAGTGGTGGCAGAATAAAGAACCATTTCAGCTTAGGAAAGCAAACAAGCAAAGTTTCAAGCGACACAGCATGTGTGGCTTGTTATTATTTATTGACTTTTGACAAGGAAATGGAGATGGTTGTGGTAAATCTGTGCTAGTTCGCTCTTCTTTAGTCCCTGCATGGGACCAGTGTCAGAAAGTTAAATCTGACATTAAGAACTGAATTTGAAATGAGTTCTGGCACCACAGTATAAAGTTGAATTTAGTAAACTGAAACTTTTCGTAATTTCAGAATGTGACGTAATTTCAGACTTTCCGTCTGTCCCTGTCTCCGTCCAGGACAATGTGATGCTGGAGAAGGCCTGCATGGCAGTAGAGGAAGCAGCCAAGGGTGGAGGTGTGTACCCTGAGGTTCTCTTTGAGGTGGCTCACCAGTGGTACTGGCTGTATGAGCAGTCAGTGGGCGGGGGCTCGGGCCAGCAGCGGGAGACCTCTGGGCGCTGTGGGGCCAACGGGGGTTCGGGCAGGAGGCTCCCGGAGTCTAGCTGTGGTGTCCTTGACGGCGGAGCCAACATGGAGTCTCAAGGGATGGCAACAGTCACAGCCTCAGTCACTGCAGCAGCCGTCGTACCCGTCATCTCTGTGGGCTCTACCATCTACCAGTCCCATGCGATGCCCGGGCAGGCCATGGCTCACCCCCACAGCCCAGGCCTCCACCCGTACACCACCATCCAGGCCCATCTCCCCACTGTCTGCACCCCCCAGTACCTGGGACACCCTCTGCAGCACGTCCCCCGACCCACCGTCTTCCCTGTGTCTGGTGCTGCATATCCACAGGTCAGAACTCCTCTTCATACAATCATTGGGCTTTTTGTTGAACTTCTTTTTTATCAAGAAATAGCTAAGAGGGTGTCCACAACTGGAATTTGAAAGTATAGTTTTGATGCTGTCTTCACATCAAGACTCAAAACAACATAAATGGCTGCAGGCAGTCAGTGTACATAACCTGACATGTTTGACCAATTTTCAAAATGCCAAACTCACTTGTTAAAAGAATAAATTGGCAGTGTGGGGAAAACACGAGGTACATTACGGGCTGCTACTAATGACTATTTTCAATATCCATTAATCTGCTGATTATTTTCTGGGTTATTATTGATTGCTTATTATAGCTCATTATAATGCCCACTAAATGTCCTAGAATCCAAGTCGATGTCTTGTTTTGTCCGACCAACAGACCAAAATGGAAGATATTCAGTTTACTGTGATAAGAAACAGAAAAGTATCAAATCCTCACATTGTAGAAGCTGTAACCGGGGAAGGTTTGACATTGTTGCTTGTTAAATGACTTAAATGATTAATTGATTTTTTAAAGGTTGGCAATGCATTTTCATATCAGTATCAACTAATTGTTTAATCAGCTACTTGCTACATCTCCATCCTGTTTCTTTGCACATTGTTAATTTGTGCGCAAGAAAACATGTTTTGAAACCACAGAAATTAGCAAAAAAAAAAAAAAGCCCAAATATTGCAAAATGTTGTATGTTGTTGTTGGAAAAGTCATACTGAAAAAGAGAGAATGCGATAATGGCTGATGGACACAGTTTCTTACCTCACATGCATTAGATCTCAAATGATTAGTCAATCAACAGAACATAACTTGCAATTTTGGTACACAATTCATCATTAAGTAATCTTTTTAGGCCAGCTTCTCAATTGAGTATTCTTGCTGGTTCTCTTGGTCATGTAAGAGAGTAAACGGAGTATCTGGTAACTATTAACTGGTAACTATTAGGTTTGAGACTATTTGTCGAACAAAACGAGCAATGACATGTCTTCTTGTGTGAGATGTCTGAAATTGTCTACTTGGGTGTGGAAATTGTGATTTCCGAAGAAAGAGCAGCGTGAATGCTGGATGTTGAAAACATTCCTAAATGTTTATATCATGCGAGACTCTGCTGAAAGTGTTGCTGTAAAATATGTTTGTGGTGTCAAAAATGTGGGAAAAAAGTTAGAAAACTTCCTTTTTCTGCTTCCTCCTGAAAATTCTGGTCTCGGTTAACAATGGAGTCCGTGGGGTAGTTGGATGGTACTCCTGTCACTTTGAGACTCATAGCACCAAATGTGCTTCCATAGTTACATTGTGTGAAAGAGGACACATTTTTCTACGTTTTGAAGTAAAAATTATGTATGAAGAGTGAAAATTGTGGGAGTAAGAGCAAGTTGAAGAGAATTTTAAAGAAGAGTTTAACCTTTCTGGCAGTGGGAGTAATTACACAAACACTGTTGATGTGCACTCATGACATATCCGTTTCTTTTTTATCTGGAACATCAGAAACTTTTCAGGTTTTTCCTCCATACTCCTAGTTTCTGTAGCTTCTCCTTCTGTACGGTAGCTCCCTTCAGCTCTGGCAAACCAGAGCCATGTAGAGAGAACTATCTCAGGTCTACGTGAATCATGTGACCATCAAGCATTTTGAACTTCTGTTGACGCGACTCTCTCTCTACATGGATCTGGTTTTACTACCGGTGCTCCAGTGCAGGAATGTCTCCACAGACACCAGATTTAAAAACTCTGGTATACTGTGAAATACAGAGAGAGATTTACCTGGCAGTGATAGGCTTAATCAGCACTGTGTGAACCCCTCTGGCAACGGACGTTCATTTATATGTAATGGTACCGCACTCTAATTGTCAACCATGCACTCTAACTCTGAAAAAGTCCTGGAAAACATGAAATATTTCTGAGTATTAGTTCTAAGTATTAAAGGTATGAACACTAAAAGTACTAACAATAGTGTCCTAATTGAGCTGAACATTTTGACGCTCGAATGAAGTTTCTACGTTGAAAAATGTGGAACTAGTGCCAAAGTGCCAAAAAAAAGCGGCAGAAGAATAGCGATAAAGGGCAACTATTTTCTGACATTTTCTAGGCAAAAGGATTAATCAATGAATTGCGAAAATAAGCATCAGATTAATGAATTGAGGAAATAAGTGGCAGGTTAATTGATGATGAAATTTCAGAAATGTACTTGAAACTTGCCTGGTGGCTTTTATTGCTATTGGAAAAGCCCATAGAGTTACTGGGTGTCCTGTTCAAAGACATAGAGATGGGTCTTTACATCTGTTGCTGTTGTGAAATAAATATTGTTGTGCTACACAAATATTCTCACACTTTTATTTTTTATGGTAGCGGTATGATTGCAGGTCACTCAAGCTAATTGTTTGTGCACGTGTGTGTGTGTGTGTGTACCTTCTCAGGGAATGCACCCAGCCTTCATCGGGGCCCAGTACCCGTTCTCAGTGGCCGCTGGCCCCCAGCCACCTATGGCAGCCACGGCTGTGACCTTCCCTGGTGTCCCTGTACCGTCCATGACTCAGATCGCCGTCCATCCCTACCACACTGAGACCGGCCTGCCCCTCAGCACCACTGTAGCAGGTCAGGACTACACACTTCGTGTGTGTTTTGTCTGTGTTTAAACCCAGCAATTTTCAATGTTCTTCTAAATTTAGTCTACCTTAGATATTGTACGTTGGTAAATGTTGGGTTGGGTTAATGTGTGTTGGTCAATGCTGGGTTGGGTTAATGTGTGTTGGTCAATGCTAAACACTATGATGTGCCTGTCATGTTTTACAGTAGGCAGCGTCCACTCGGGCCCCACCATCCAGGCCATACAGGGAGCATCTCTGCCCTCCCTCTCCTCCCAGCCTGGCTCATTGGTCAGCACTCCCTTCCCAGCAGAGGACGAGCAGCACAGCCAGCCAATCAGCCAACAGGGCCTGCACTACCTGCATTCTGCCTACAGAGTTGGTGAGGAGTTTGAGTCCTATGATTATATTTTACTCTAGCCAATGTGCATATTGTACAGTAGATTAACTGAACAAATGTGATCTCTATTGTTCTTTTGTGTGAAGGCATGCTGGCATTGGAGATGCTAGGCAGGAGGGCTCACAATGACCACCCCAACAACTTCTCCAGGAGCCCACCTTACACTGAGGATGTCAAATGGCTGCTGGGACTGGCTGCAAGACTAGGTGAGCCTGCAGATAAATGAATGGACAATAATGGAGGGATGATTTGAGTGGCTGATGCAGGAATTTATTGGTTGGTTAACTGGTTTATGGATTAAGGCATCCGGTACATACTTGAGTATGGCTGAAAGCACACACCAGCAACATGGCTAGAAAGTCTGCCTGCTGTAGCTAGTAGCAGACAAACTACAATGACAATGAATAAAGGAAGAACTGGTGTAACAGAATAGTTTTAATGACTGTCAGTATCACAATTTATGCACCATGAACAAAAGGCAGAGGCATAGCAGAAGGTGGGGAAAGTAACATTTTAATGGTGGAGACAAAAAGAGACAGCAGGGTTCCTTGCAGCTATTCATAACAGAGGCAGCCACCTCCGTTGAATTAATGATCACAAAGCAAAGCTGTACGTATAGGGCTGTCACAATCTTGAAATTTTAGTTGACAATTAATTGTCACACAAATAATTGCGACTAACGATTTAATTGTCTTTTTCTGTTCCATTTGTGCCACTATTGTAGTGCAAGCCTAATACCATGTTTTCTCAAATACAAGTCAGGTCTCAAATAATGGCCAGGGGCGTGGTCGGTGGGAAAAAAATAAGGGTGGATAAACTCCTGGTGCCTGTTACATAATGTGCATGCCAACTAAGCATAATGTACATTTCCATCTCTTTAATTTGATAAATTCAAAAACATAATCATGCTAGTTTCAACACTTTGTTGTTCTGGTTTACTCATCTTAAGTTTGTCGAATAAATAATGATGTAGGGGATATTATTTGACAGATCAGCTGTTTGGTCTGATTACACTGCACAACAACTCTAAACTGGGTTTAAACAGACTGGACTGAAGCAGCAAAGGACTGTCTGTAAATGACCTCGAGCAGAACTTTCCCCAGAGCTGTCAATTACACTGCTGCACCCGTAGGGGAGGCGCTCCACTATAAATAAAGAGATCCGTTATTGGCACCTCACTCACTGAATGCATGTATGTGAGCTGTCTTTGACTGTCTCATTTGTCACTTCAGAATATTGCCTAAAGTTCTATTAATTCTGAATTGACACACACAAAATAAACTTTGGAAACTCTTTCCTCGTCCTTAACTGTCACTTCCTCTTCTATCTACATATCCAATCCGCTTCTTTCTCTTTCTTCTCTTTGCCTGTCTATCCTGTTAGGAGTCAACTATGTGTACCAGTTCTGTGTCGGAGCAGCAAAGGGTGTCCTCAGTCCATTCGTCTTGCAGGAGATCATCATGGAGGCTCTGCAGAGGTTGAACCCCGCTCACATCCACGCCCATCTCCGAACGCCTGCCTTCCACCAGCTCGTCCAGCGCTGCCAACAGGCCTACCTGCAGGTACAACCTATCTACTGCCACGCTGCAGGCCTAGCTGCTGTCATTAAGGGCTAGATGGACAGACACCAGTGCAGTTTGATCTGCAGAAGATTCAGCCATGTCAGTAAACAGATGATCCTGGTTTATACAACATCCCAGCTGCTGAGGAAGCATCCCATCAGTTGAGTCATGCACGGCTGGTCTAAACAGGTGTTGAGTAAAACTTTGCTTTCTCTATCAAATACAGCAAAAAAAAAACATAGATTTTTCCCAGGGGGTCTTTGCTTTGCTCTGTCCTTGTCTCCCACCAGAAAAGCAAAGAACAGTGCATAGTTGTCTGTCGACCCAGGTAGTCAGTTGCATGTCCATATTTTGGTTAGAAGCCCTCAGTAACAGTGTGGGACTTTTGGGGTCATTTTGCCCTGACCTATTAGAAGTGACTGACGTATCGTCCCTGCAACTAATTTTCAGTGGACACAGAAGCTGTGGTAGAGGTTGCTAGGAGCAATTAACTTAAAGTTTGTTACAATGATTGAAGAAAAGATGTCAATATAAGAGTTGTTATGTCTGTTAGTCGACTTACAACAACCTGTACAGCTGTAAACATCTCATATACGCTTGTTTCCATTTTTCTGGCTCTGGCAAAGGAGGATGATGTCCCCATTCTTAATCCCACCTACAAAGCTCTCATTGGCTCAGAACAACTGCCAGTGAGCACATCAGACCTATTTGAATCCATGAAAAAAATCAGGCATGTCAGCAGCGATTCAGAAGTCTGGAACCAGGCTACCCACATGAGCCATTTTTCTATAGTCCACTAAGAACAACATAATAATAGCTCTACAGCTAAGAACCCAATTTGTGTCCCACACATCCAAACCATACTATTTTAATGATCCCAATTAGAGCTATTAGGGCCAACCTATGTTTGAACGGCAACACATCCATATCAAGATATTAATAATAATAATAACAATAACAATAAAGACTCAAATACTCACAAATTATGGCCATGCACTGTTGGAAGTACACGAGGAAGAGGACGTATTCTTTTCAGATTATGGGCTGAGTGAACAGCTCCATGTTCTGCCATGTTTGGCTTCATTTTCCATTGTATAATACAGCATTATTCACTTATTCACTCATACAGTGCTGCTCTGTGTCAGTGCTCTTTGATCTCTGAATTGTCCATGTCCATCCAGGCTGCCTGTAGAATCAGACCTCTCTCTCTCCCTGCAGTATATCCACCACCGGCTCATCCACCTGACGCCTGCTGACTACGATGACTTTGTCAACATCATCCGCAGCGCTCGAAGTGCTTTCTGCCTGACCCCCGTTGGTATGATGCAGTTTAACGACGTGCTGCAGAACCTGAAGAGAGGCAAGCAGACCAAGGAGCTGTGGCAGCGCATCTCCCTGGAGATGGCAACCTTCTCCCCCTGAGCAGCACGCTCAGGGTGAGAGTGTGCTAGGCCTGGGCCTGGGCCTGGGCCTGAGGAGTCCCATCCAGCGCCCACTCAGGCTCCAGCATTGCTACTGCCACTGCACTGAGCCGGCCACCTTCATGCTGTCTGGTTCTGTCAGGGACCCTGCTCCCTGCAGTGTGGACTCAATCACATCACACAGGCAGTACAATCAGCTCTTGTACCCCCGACCCACAGAGACTTCCTTTTTTTATGTGTGTTCGTCCACCCAGAGCTCAGAGGAGAAGTCGGGTCACCTTCCTGCTCTCCTCTGTTCTTGACTGACTCCTCACTCTCGTTTTATCATGGTTCATGTTTGTGTAACTGTGGAATTAAAGTGTACTCCTTCCTTTCTTCATCTAACTCGTCTCTTCCATTTCCCCTAAACTGAAGACGTTGACAGGGATCTCTCACCCTCCATCCTCACTTCATTTCCAGTGTTTTGTAGTTTTGTTTAGTTTTGTTTTGAATTAAACCACTGAATGTGGGTCATTTTCATGCTGCATCATTCCTGTCCAGAGTGGTAGGTGCGGTGATGCCTCATTCACCAAAAGCTTGTCACTATGGATCTGAATCTTTGCAGAGTGGGAGAAAAGGAAGATTCGCAAGGAAAAAAAAGTTTATTATGAGAAATTATATTGTGAGTACAGGTGAGGATTTTTCAGTATTTTGTTTAATCTTTTTTGATACTTTATATAGAATATGACCTGTATGCAGAATGGAATGGGAAGAGAATGAGAGGATGTTAAAGGTGCTGTTGTGTTGTGTGTGGGATCCAAATTTACATTTCAGCCTGCCTGAGGAGTGATATGAGCACAGCTCCAGACCAAAACCAGAGGGCACCTAACCTCTGCTTGGCCAAGCAATGTCCAACAGTTCGAACATCTGGATCAGTCTTTTCTTATGACTTGTCAGTTGGGCTGGGAATCATTTAAACATTTTTGATGATATTAATTATTGTCGGACCTCCTTAAGACGACATGGCTAATTATGTTTTTTTCTTTTTTCCAAGTAGATTCTGGTGCTCGCCACAATCTATCTGGTGGCTGTGGAAAAAAGGTTTTCTCAAAACGTTTTTCAATACCTTTTCTGCTAAACATAAATATGTTTTTCTACAAAAGATTTCTTGACATTTAACAAAATAAGCCAAATCTGTCCAATTCAGTCTGTAATGCTGCCTAACACAACCGTAGAAAATCTGAGCTAAAATAAAATACAGTAAAAAACTAAATTAGGATTTACATCAAGTGATTAAAGGATGAGTTTACAACAAGAAACCAATCATTCAGTGCCACCAGTTTTTCATACTCAGTAATAACAAACACAAATCAGTGTGTACTCAAAAAGTATTGCGATTTCATACCCAGCCCTTCTTTTCAGCATCCAAATCACTGACTCGTTCAAGTGCATACACAGTCCCAGATGCTTCTCATTGAAAAGTTTAGGGAAGCATCTGTGCACTGCTCTTCATCAGACGTAGTGAAATTAACCAGATGTACATTTGCCAGACTAGTTGGTTAGTCCTCATCTTTGTCTTTCCCAGTTTTCCTTACACACAAATATACAGTTCAAAACCACTGCTGAAAAAACATGCTGTAATTCTTATCTTTGTGTAGCTTGTCCAAGTACATTTTAGGTGCACTATCTTCACCTCATTTTGGTGCACCCAACAGGAATGAGCTTACTGCCCCTTGTGTTAGACTACAACTATGATTGGTTGTTTTGTCCCCCATCGGTCACAAGGGGGGCAGTAATGAAACCATTCCTGCCACACTCAAAAACAAACTTGAACAAGCCACACAAAGCTGAGATGTATGCTTTATCTAAGTGTTTTCAAAGAGAGTGGTTTGGTTTTACAACAGAGAAAAGATGGTTGATTTAAGCAGTTGGTTTGGCAAATGTATGCTTTCAATGGGAAGCATCCAGGACTGTCACACACAGCAGATAAGACAGTCCCATATAGGGTGAAGACAGTGGCTGTGTCTCCTTTTTCGGACATCTTTCACACTTCACAAGTTCACACTTCTGCTTGAATTTGGAGGCTCCTTGAGGTCTTTAGTATTCCAAAATTTACTGTATGCCGCTCACGTCTCTGTGAAGCTACAGCTGTGATTTTGTGATGCCACTACAATGACTGTAGACTGTCTCACTGGGACAGTACAGCTACAGCTCACTAGTCTTAACACCTTCAGAGGCCATGACTTTGTAACACAGTGGCCCCTGAAATGAGACACAGTTGTGGTTTGGCTCTGGATAGCCCTGCTTCACTGAGCTGTGTAATACACATAAGTCCAAACACACACCCGGCCCTGTCAGACATCACACACATTAGTGTGTTTGACCATAGACCATGGTGCTGTTACTTTAAGACATGTTGACGTTGCATCTCTGTCCAGGCAGCTGCTGTGGTTCTGAACCTGCCTCTCTGATTGGCTCTGGACCTCACAGGTGAAGGTGACTTAGTAGAAAATGTGCTGTGATATTTTTGTATTCCTCAAAAAGTGTAGCTTGATTGAAAAGTTCTATATGTGCTGATTGCAAAAGGTTCTAATTTAGAGTGAAAAGAATAAAAAAAAAAGATAAAAGCAATACTAAAAGTGTAGAGTTTACTTAATAAAGATGATTCAAAACATTAACTTGCTGTGAGTGATGTGTGGGGTTCAGCAGGAGTTGTCATTCATGTTTTTTCTGCAGAGGTCAAACCACACTCTGCTCCTGAGGCTGCCTGCATGCTCTCAGTAGTGGCCACAAGAGGGAGCAGTAGGCTCATTTATCAGATCATTAATAAGTCAGGACCAAAATGTCTTTTTTTTTCCCCCAACAGTACACACCACATGCATCAGATATTTGGTTTTCCACATTTCTGTTCCTAAGAATATGTTTTCATTAAAGCAGCAGCCATTAGGTTAGGTCCGTCAGTGAGGTTAGGTTATGTTTGTCCTACAGATCACACTTGTTACACTGACTTTTTCATAACTGCTCAAGTAGAACTAAGTAGGTCTACCTTCAGTATGCAGTACATGAATATATGGGGTTATTATTGTTTATCCAAATAATACAAATTTTTGAATAAATTAAGACTTTTTTGAATTTAACAAATCAAATAACTGGTTTACAAATGTGTTTTTCCACTCAACAACTGATGTGTGAAAAAAGCCACTGAAGAATAACAGCCAGAGCTCTGTGCAGATCCTGTCTCTCACGGGTCTGCTAATCTTCATCTGACTGGCTTTGTTTCTTTGACAACAGCGCCACATAAATTTGATCCAGCTGTAGAAATTCTGCATCTTGTCAAATCCTCCCTTATCCACACATGAAGAACTTGGCCCTGGTCCTTTCTGTGTGAAGTTTGCATGTTCTTGCCTTGTTTATGTTGACAGCTTTCATATCCAGGTTCGCTTAATGTGCACAATACTGTGTACTGCGATGATAATGATTGCATGTTAGTGGCAAAACTAAAAAACTCTATTTAATAATCCATTGACATGACAAAAAGGTTTTATAAGGGAGTTTTGCTTAAATTAAAAATGTCTGATAGCTTTGATGGACCACATTATTCAGGGGGACGGATGTTATATTCCAAATGATTTAACTGTGGCTGTAAACTGGGAATTGGTCTGTAACCCCTTACAGGTCAGGTGTGTAAAAGTGCCAAAGGTAAATGACTGATTTCAGAAGATTTAAATGAAGAAAATATAAAAAGAACATATAATAATGTATACAACATATTTAACTGAATGGAGGGAATGAACAAGATACTTTCCAGTGTAGACTTAAAAACAAAAAAAAAGTAAAGTTTACATTCAAATTAACAAGAACATTGTGTTATGTGTCAAGTGTTGCTTTTTTCCCATCAGACACACTGTTCACACACACATCCCACAGTCTCATCCTATGGATATGAACCAGTGCAAGCATTTCAGTGTTTCCTCCTCAGGTTCAACACAACACTCGTCCCTCCTCACAGTTTCTTGTTAGATTGTGACTCAGTGGTATTAACTGGAAATTCTATGACAAAATAATTACTTTGACTTCTCATTAAAACAAGCATTTTATGTTTAGATTACTTCAGCCATGTCAAGGCTTGTATAAGATACATTTTCTCGAAGCAGGCTGTTGCAAATGGGAGAGGAGGCAGAAAACAGCTGTCTAATTGGACACTGTGAGTTGGGCGTTTTATATTTGCCGTTGTGATTTCCAATCCGAATCCTCAGTAGATATCATGTTCAAATTTTTTGTTCCTGATTAAGTGGATGCAATGGAAATTCCTTTGATTTTATATGAAGATGAGAGAAAGTGAAAGTGGTTATTAATAATGCAACATGAGCTAAATACAATCTACATTGGTTATTGATGTAGTTAACAAGCCTACAGTCTTTCTCTGCTCTGCTTAAATGTACTCACAGTTAAGTTTCTTCAAGTTCAAAATAACGATGTCCAGTGCATAGTGAGTTCCTCGTCCTCTGTTCCACAAACAAGTGCATATGCATGTGAGGACCAGTGAATGTTCTTTCTCTGTCTTGCTCTTCAGTGTGTTAGAACGACCCTCAACCCTGCTCTACTGTATCAACAATGACACACCACACTGCCACTGACCTCAGCTGTCTGTGTGTACACACTGTCCACCAGAGTCAAACAGGCAGGTAGCAGTCACACTAACATCACCAAATCTATTTCAACACTAGGGGTGTGTCCAGGGAGTGGCCTGGACTGATTGGCCACCCCAGGTGCCACCCCATTATCCTACTATGATTGGCTACTGCCCGGTCAGAGGCAGGACCTTAGTTCAAACCAACTGTTTGGGCTGTGTTGCAAGAGACAGCCAGTAGCTTTTGTGGCATTTCATTGTAGCACATATTCTGTAAGAGATTTGTATTGTAGATTTGAAGTTTTGCACAATTTTGTAAACACAGTATTTTGTTCACACAGGCTTATTTATTTTCATTTAGTTGGTACTTTCTATTGGGACTGTATTTTTGGATGTGCATTGTTTTCTTTTGTATGTAGCCTACTTTTGGAGGTACAATTTCTTTGTGAAGATTTGAAGAATGGCAGCTTTATATTACATTTGTATGGTGCCACTCTGTTGTGTTGTGATTGGTAGGTCTATTTATAGTTTCAATAGAAAAATACAGGAATGTAAGAAACTGTGAGATACTGTAATGTTAGTAATTAAAGTATAGAATAGTGGAGACAGAAATGGTAAATTAATACTATTCCGATGTGTGCATCACCTGCATGACTTCTGTCTTGTCACTCTGTAGTTAGCATGTCTCACAGCAGGCTTTTCTAGCTTTATCTGTAGCAGCTGATGGATGCCACATTCCTTCTTTAATCCACACTGTGAGAATCTGTCACCTTTATTCGAGTAGGAGGCAGTATGATTCTGTTCCACTTGCTGGGGCCTGTGATAATGAGCGGCAGTCAAATCACATCAGTGGCCACCCTGAAAGCCAGCGGGATTCAAGAGCCATTCACCTCACAGACAGCTGCGACAGGAAGATGCAGGACTTCACTGAGGACTCAGCAGGCACTCTGCTGCCTCAGCATAATGGGCTCTACAGAAACAGTTAACTAGTTGACTTCCTGAACCACTTCAAGAGGATAAAATGTAGTAGTGAACGTAGAGAACCTCAGCAGTCTCAGCTTGTTGCAGAAGTCAGCATATCTGTTTAGAATCAGCTGACCTGCTTAACATGACCTGGACTGAAGAGGTCGGTGAAGAAGCAAATCTACTGCAATTGCATCCCATGTGATTTCAACATAATAATGTCCTAAACATACAGCTGTAATCCATGTATTGTTATTTAGGACTTTCCACAGGCCTAGAGGACTCTCTTCACATCAACTGTAAACTTTGGTATGGATATACATGGCATGGCATGAAGTTCATTCATTACCTTTTAATTTAAAAGCCTTTCCATCATCAAGTCTACTCCTGTGTCTGCTCGTGGATGCTGGGTGTTTAAACTGAGTGATTAGAACCAAGAATAAATCAGTACCCCAATAAATCTCAGTATCAAAGCTGTGACTGTGACCAGCTGATCATTGACCCATTGGCTCCCAATTTCCTTGAAGCGGCATTCTAGTAATTTAGTACTGGAATTCCATAAAATCGTGAAATATCCTGACTTTTGGTCCCTAGTATGGGTCCAAAAAAAAAAAAGGTGAGAACCCTCCTACACAAAGCTCAACATCTCTCATTGAGGAGAAGGAGAGAGGGAGGGGGGTGGGGGTGCAGCATGGCCATGGGGGCACTCTGGGCCAACAGGTATAAATAATGGATAGAGAAAAAATATAGAAATAGAAATGACATTTGTGAATCCTGTGGATTTTGGAATATTGGCACAGACACAATTCTACATTTATTTTAATATATTTATGTGCACATGTTTTGGATTGATGTGGAACACATGACATGCTGTGTTGGACAAAGGTTCATTTACAGAAAAGAGATGTAATATTTTTCCATGAAAAATGATATGGACCAAAGTCATGTTTTTATGTTAAAACTTCTTATTTTACATGCCAGGCTTTCTATCCATAAATATAAATAATGGCAAGTAGACCCACAACTATTCACTCATGTTGTAACTCAGGCTTTCTGTTGCAAATGTGTAGTCTCCAAGCCCAAGCTGAGATAACCCTGATGACATCATAAGGGTTATCTCAAAATTATATTCTGGTTTTAAAATTATATTCAGGTTAATTATATTCTGGTTGGTTTTTTTTATAACATTGTAACACTTTTAAAAGGAGAGGTAATGTTTAAGTTTTGACAGGTTAATTATTTTTCTTTCTTTCATTGATTTTAATTGTAGCCTAGTTGATTGTAGTTCTGCCCTATTTCACAATGCAGAGTCGTTTTGGGGGATGACAGTACAGTAGTTATCCAGTTGAGAGTTATCTTAGAGAATCACCTAGCAATATTGTATATTGTGACTATAATAAAACAGTTCCTATATTTATTTTTTTGTTTGTTTGGTCATTTCAGAGCAGAACAGGTTTTGAGAGCTAGGTATCTCTTTTGTGATAATAAATTAATCTTGGATAAGACTGATAATAATCTGCGACTGTACTTGTGCATTTGTCATGTCAATGTTATTTTTTCTGCTCACAAATCATTCAAAGGTGTATGAACTTTATTTGCACTTCACATCTGTAAGGCTTAAAAAACACACGTTTGAAGAAACTTAAATTGTGGCTTCAGAGGTTAGCCATCAGTAGTTTGAGGTAAGAGAAGAAGTGTGTCAACATTACCACTGACATTCCTTAAATCTTTCCCGGGTAGCAGAGAATACCCTGTCTTCCTCTGGACAGACTTTGCCCTGTGAAAACAAACTTTAGATGTATAATTTTTGGGGTTAAATGTTAAACCCTCCCCCAATATGCCTGATTTGGTTGAGTCCAGGGTTCCAGCAGATCCAAGATGGCGGACTGAGCAGCGACGTGCTGAAGTTCACTTTTAACAGTAAACCCTGAAGCTTGTTATCCTCTCTTTCTCTTGTCGGATTGCTGTCTGTTGGGAACAAATACTGGTAAGTCCAAAATCACTGACAGATTTCATATTTTGTGACATTGTCTCAAAGTTGAAGCCCATTTTCTCTGCGGAGTCCAGTGAGTAGCTGTCGTAGCCTCAGCAGCTAGCTGTAACGTTATTCCAGGTCCCAGTTGTCCCAGTGGTTACGGGACTGGGGTTTGTACTGGGGATGTTTCTTACCGGCTGGAAAACATGGATATGCCAGCACCAGAGTGGGAATGGAACATGAAGATGAGAAGGTTCAGGTGCATAGGTGCAGGCTAGAGTATCACCCTGATCCACTGAAAGCTGGCGTTGGCTATGCTAACATTAGCGACCGTCTAGTGAGACTGTTGCTTACAGAGCTAGGTGTTAGCGTGCTAGCTGGAATCCACGACGAGCTGCTGGCTGTAGAAATAAAAGTTTTATGCCTATTTATTGCTGTTTTTCAGATCTTCTTCTTCTTCGTGTACTGACACTTTAGTATGATGACACCAAGATGCATGTGCTATGATTATGCATAACATAATTTCATCAGTGACATGGTAAATCTGAGGTTGTGTTTTGGTACCTGACGTTACCCAGATCGGGAGCTGTGTCATTGAGCTGCCGGGCTCCAGGGTGGATGTTTTGGCCCCTACAGTCCGAGCTACTATACTGGTGGCAGTAGCAGTCGCTGATCGTCCTTGCCAAGTTATCGTTTGAGACTTGAAGCTCAAATCTCATCGAGCTTGATGCGGTTTACAACTCCGTGTTGCTGCTTAGTGTAGAATCTAAGCTGTGAATGAAGCCAACTATTGTGTGTGCGTGGATTATAGTGAATTATTTTGAAATAACTGAAAAGTGACTTGTTGAATGAGGCCTGGAAAAAAGGTGTTAACTGCATCTGACTAGACTTCATTAGCATGGTATAATTCTCCACTTCCAGGCCAGATGCTGTTTGACGACTAAGTTAAGTTGCAGTTATATTATTGGTGGAAAATAAAATATCACTTGGTTGTCCTGTAGTGAATATCATAATTAATTAACAGCAATTATTGATGTCATAGGTTTGGGTGTGGAGCTGCAATACTTTTGAATACTGTCTGAATTTAGACCCCTTCTATGGGTATTGAAAATGTCAAATTTTAAAAGCTGACACTATATGCATGGCCAGATCCTTTATGTCTACCTAACCTTTGATCAAGTATTCATCCATTCCATCCATTATCTTTAACCGCTTATCCTTAGAGGGTCGCTGGGGGCTGGAGCCGATCCCAGCTGACAGTGGGCGAGAGGTGGGGTACACCATGGACAGGTCACCAGTCAATCACTGACACATAGAGACAGACAACCATTCACACTCACAGTCACACCTACGGGCAATTAACCTAACCTAACCTAACCTAACCTGCATGTCTTTGGATTGTGGGAGGAAGCAGTAGTACCTGGAGAGAACCCACGCAGGCACCGGGAGAACATGCACTCCACACAGAAAGGCCGGTCAGTTCGAACCCAGAACCCTCTTTCTGTGAGGCAACATTGCTAACCACTGCACCACCGCCTTTGATCAAGTATTACCTGATTAAAATGATAATTTTGTTAATTTTGCCCTGTATTCTAGTAAATTTGGCTTGAGTTTAGGATTTATGTTTAGTTTATTTAGGCGGGACAATGCATTAATTAACATGAGCACTTAGGTCCATCATATGGGCGACTGTGGCACAGGAGATAGAGCGGGTCATTCATTAATCCCAGGGTTGGTGGTTCGATTCTCTTCACATGTCGAAGTGTCCTTGGGCAAGACACTGATCCCTAAGTTGCTCCCGATGGAGGCCAGCACCTTGCATGGCAGCTCCATTGCTGTGTGGATGTGTGTATGAATGGGTGATAGGAAAAGGCTGACTGTACTTTATATGGTATTTTACAAGTACAGAAGGAAAGAAGTGAAGCTGAAGGTAAATTCATTTGGTTATGATGTGATGTAATTCAGTGTTATTATTCTGTAGTAGTGTATGGAACTACATGGCAGACTAACAGACTGTGACAGCTATCTGATGAACAGGATCATTGTGGGTTGAATACACATTCGGTAGACCCATGTCATATTTCCGGTATGAAAGGTATAGAAATAATACACTTGGGAAGCAGTGCACATTATGTTGACTCTATATCCACCCACTGTATTTGTTGTCCTGCATTTGGGATGTGCATGTTCCAGCTTTCCCCTTTAACCCTGTTAAATGCAAATGTCATCATGCACCAAAAGCATCTAAATGTTGCTAGCTTCTCATGACCACTTGAACAGCATGCCTCTACAGTTAACCTGGCAATCTCGAGACAAAGGATAAAACTTTAATATAACTTAATATAAACCACTGTGCAGTGTTTTTGTATCTGATAAGCCTTCAAACACATCGACTTGTTACTCAAACTGGACTTCCAGTTCGTATTTCATCGTCTCATTGGCACATGCACACACCAAATAAGCTGTTTGTGGGTTTTTCTTTTAAATGCAGTGCTGTTTTTGGTCTAAATTCCTGGTAAAACCTGGAAAAGGCCTTCTTACATCCCTTTATTTTCCAGATATGAGGGGCTGTGGTTTTTACAAAAACCACAACAAAATTATCTAACTCCATAAACCTGCACCTTGGAACAAGTCTAGTATTAAAGACCCCTTTATAGACCCCTTTTCTGTTAGTAAACATTAGGATTTTTTTTGTGGGAGGAGCTAAGTTGTGTGGACGCTAGGCGTAAATGTAGCAAAAGTTATGCGTTTTAAAACAAAAACATAGTAGTGTGGATGTAGCCTAACGCTAGCTAGCAAGTTTTGTTGGCTTGTTTCTTAACAATGGCTGAAGAAAAACCAGTTTCTCTGAATATGTACGGTCACTCACTCTCCTGGACCGCGAGTGTTACTTGAAAACATAAACCAATGGGAGCAGATTGGCCAACCTGTCCACGTGGTGGCAGTTGGTATGCGATAACGTTTAAATTTGGAGCCATTACTCCTTCGACTCGGGCACCCCACAGCACAGCAAGATGACATTTTCAGTAGGTTATGTAGCCTACTACTCTGAGGTTATTCGTGTTTGCCTCCAGTTTTTTGTTTGTTTTGCCTCCAGCTAACGTCGTGATGTAATCATGATGTTGGCACTTAAAGGGCCTATTGCCCTCTACTTTCTTTCTCTGTGGAGGCTGAATGTGCTCAGTGAATTCCATGCCAGTGTGCCCCTTAGGCTACATCCACATTACTACGTTTTTGTTTTAAAACGAAAACGATCTCCGTACACACAAGCGTTTAATCACCGTTTCAGAAATAATCTACGTCCATACTACACGGCTGATTAGACTCAATCAGAAAGCGAATGTGGGTGTCTGCGTCATTGTATTCGTAAACGTCTCCGTTTTCGCCCGTCCTCACACAACCCCGGCATTTTCAAACAAAAACGGGGCCAGCAGCGTTTTAAAAGGTCTCTGTTTTAGGGGTTCTAAAACGCCGGAGTAGTTTGGATGCTAGGTGTTAACGTAGCAAAAGTTATGCGTTTTAAAACAAAAACGTAGTAGTGTGGATGTAGCCTTAAGGCCAGTTCAGACCAAAGCGACGAGACGAGTTGAAACTTGCAACTACTTGCAACGCACCGGTCTGCAACGCTCTGAAACCTGCTAGTTTACACCAAAGAGACGAGACGGCGTATCGTTTCCATAGCAACAACTCTTTGTACTTCCGTTGTAACTGCCGGCTTTTCAGGCGGTTTTTGCAGCTGAATATAATTTGTAGAGTCTTAAAATATAAATGACGATAGTGAGTTACTTGCTAAAGTTGCATTTTTAGTATTGATGAAATGGCAAAAACATAAAAAAACGAGAGGGAATTTGGAGCCGTCCATGGGTGCTTAAACGGAATATCCAGGGGATTTAGGCAAATTTATGCCGTGAACTTGAGACAGGAGATCTCCCCTCTTTTGTCATTTCCTCCCGTCTATTCCCGGAGCAGTTCTGTCGTTTAGAGGAGTTGGTGTCACGCAGTGTGCAAAATACTCTATGACAATCAGGGGTCTCGTGGCATGGCCAGTAAAATATATGGATATGGATATATAAATCATTTTCACTTGTGTTTTCTGACAAACTCAATAGGCATGCACTCAACTAAAAACAAAACTATGCGTAATATTACGCACAGCTGTAACAGCGTAGATACTTTCATTTAACTGTTAACTGACCTTGTGAGCTTTTCTGACACCAGTGAGCTGTTGAAAGATTCACAGTTTATACAGCGACATCATGAGCAGCGGAACCGCAGAGTCAGAATGGATTATTGCGCCGCAGAATTACAACCGGCACCAGTAACCAGAGACCCCCTCATTTTGTCGTCTTCGGGTGTCCTAGTTGTTAATTAGGGGGTCCAAGACCCCCCGTATTTCGCACACTGGTGTCACGTCTAATCAGCAGAGAAAACACTAACTATCGAGACAGCATTTCACCAGGGGAACGGCTGATGATAACGCTGCGCTTCTTGGCGACAGGTGAGCTACAGCCAATAGATAAAAGAAGTTACATGACTGACTGTTTTATAAGAGAAAAGAGGGCAACTTTTCCCCACGATGTTCTAAAACGGTTTTGTCTCGTCGTGAATCTTTGGTCTGAACTGGGCTTTAGATTTAAAGATACCTTGTCATGGACCAATGTTTTGGTCAAGGGGGGGAAATTTAACCTGATGACAACACTAGGAGAGGTCACCAGGTTCACCAAAATCATTGGGAATCATCCACTATCGTGTCTCTACTATTAAATGTAATGACAATCTGTCCAGTAGTTGCTGAGATATCTTGCTCTTCACCATTGTTGTCAGTGTCTGCTCTTGACAGACAGACTGACAACAATGCCATCCATAGAGCCCCAACCCAAGCAGGGAAAACCAAACACATTTAAATCAGCCAGTGTTGTTGCAGGGAGAATCAGCCATCAGAGAGGAGGCCTGTGATTCCATGTTCAGGAAACATGGCTGGCTGGCTCATTAGGCCTAACTAACATAACAATGACCATCACACTCATTTAGATTATCACCAGTCTTTCTGTTTAATGTGAAAGCAGTCAAACGCTTTGACTGTGTGTATTTCTTGAGTAATGTATTATGGATCACCCTTTTTCATCCTAATAATTGGTTTCCTGGTAGAATTTAAATGATGAGTGAGACTCTGAAGTGGCACATTTAGAATGAGGTGGCTATAAAAAGCTGATTTCCCTTTGTGAAATTCCCCTCTGTGATGACTGACTTGTTCTTTTCTGTTCTTGAGTGGAGGCCCAATTAGTGCTGAGCTGTAGGCCCAGGACCACTAAGAGCATATCACTGATGTCTGAGATAACACTTGATAATTAAGAGGAAGGCCCTTGGGTGGTTTCACAGGGAGATGGTGTTTGTGTATGAGGTGAGACCATTAAAACCCTGCCCTGTGGTAAGTGGAGCCATTTGATTTCTCTGGTAACACTCTGAAGTTTTATGGATTTTAAACAGCATGGACTGAAACTTGCCAGCTACACAAACATGGTCATAGTTTGACTACTAAGAGAGAATAATGAAAGTAAAATACAAATGTGAATGTAGTCTAAGCCATCCATTGATTATTTACTTTATTTTTAATAAATATTGTCTTGCATGATTATTAAAAGCAGAAAGTGGGTCTGTAAACAGTCATGGACACAGCACACTTTTTGAAAGCCGAGTTATTTTACTCGTAAAATTCATAACACGGACATTCTGTCAGAAATCAATCCCATTCTGACCGCATCCCTTTCGATTTGAACAAATCTTTGCGTACATGTTAACCATGAGCGAGTGTTACAATGTGCTTTGTGACCAACCGTTCAGGAGACAGGGACCTTCAAAGTTGACCCATATTGGACAAACACCACACCTAAAGACACACATCTTCTTCAAAAATAAACATAACAGATTTGTTTCATTTTTGAATATGTAATTATGTTATCTCCTGAAGTTTTCATTTTGTGCCCGCTATGGGTTGAGCAACAACAGACTTCTGAGAATATGGTGGGTAGGTCAGGCCGACTTAAGTAACACAACCCGACGTCACGCTGCGGCAGCCAGTCACGCTGGCGATCAGACTGGCAGACGCCCAGGTGAAGAACTTTGTTTACCTGTAGCATTGTAGCATTAGCTGTTTATTTATCGAGCAATTGTGAATATGGAAGGGAGACTGATCGATCAGCTCCGTGATGACTGTACATCAGCTGTTCAACCCTGCCATGAGGGAGTACAAAGACGTTAATTGCCGTGCAGAGTCTTGGCTTGTATCGGTCTTCAAGCTGGGATTGCTGGTTAGTATCAGACACTCCCACACCGCCGCACAACCCTCATATACCTGCATGCATATATATATATATATATATATATATATATGTATATGTGTGTATATATGTATATATATATATATATATGTATAT